>VDFB02265212.1:0-86721 GCA_007258455.2 Sequoia sempervirens
TTGATAAAACTTATCGAACAAAACTTATCTCATCACATGTATGTTCAAAGATTTTTTAATATGGCTATTCATACTATGTTTGTTTGATTTCATCTTATTGTATTACAATGTTGCATTATCATAGACCCATTACTCATTTATCTGATCTCTTAACTTAAGCATTTTTCATATATGTCCTGATGATCATATTTCTCTCTCTTTGTCTCACTATTCATCTGTCTTGTCCATCTTCACACTCTACCTTACATGCTTATTGAATATATGGTCAATGACACAAAGAAAATATTAACAATCAAGTTTTACAATCTAATCAAACATGTAATTAAACCATAAAAAATTATTCACAATGTATGAACAAGTATGTGTGAAAAAAAACTTGCAACAAATAACACCACCAAAAAGACCCAAACTTGTATCAATCAAAGTAAAAAACTACATCAATATAATATGCTTATCATTTTGTCTAATACTAATCTACCACTATAATTAAACATGTAATTAAACCATAAAGATTAATGACATGGTGGAGAAGTGAACATAACTAATCTACAATACATATATCAAAGCCAAAGTTTTGGGAAACACCATTTGGGACCTAATAAAAAACAAAAGGAAATGTGCTCAACTTCCTTGATTGTCATCAAGCTTTGTTTATTACTGTGACAAGATTCAAGAAACATAAGCTAACATTGATGCAAATGTTTGGATAATGTTTTTGATAATACATTTCAATATGCTTTAAATTGACTCCTACTAGTATTTAGACAATGATTTTTGATAATAAATTTTGATGAACATTAATGTTCAAAAGCTTTTCTTTAAGCGCATAACTTTGGATGCTCAACTAAAATTATTAATTTAAAAAATTAAAAAAAAAAAAATTACGGAAATAAGATTGTAATTATGTATGTATCTATATATTATCTATATATACATATATATGCATCTGTATTATGGATAATATAAATATATATATAGTGCTTATAGATGTATATATCTATTGTCTATAAATGCACGATAGATCTATATGTATGTATATATGTATGTACATATATACTTATATAAATGTATGTTTATATATACATCTATATATATGTGTATGCCATTACTATATATATATATATATATATATATATATATATATATATATATATATATATATATATATATATGAAATGGTCATGATCAACTTCCTAGATTAGAAAGTAACTCCTCTTACACGTCTTTACATATCGTAGATTGTGTCATAGCAATCAAAATGAATAGTTTTTCAAATCTATGCACTCCATAAGTATTTAATTGGAAGGATGTTCTATAACTATTCCAAGTATTCCAAAGAATAGATAATGTCCACAACTCATGATGTTTTAAGATCATAAATTGTTTGTCATTTGCATGCTTAAATATGAGTAATTGAGACATAAAACTTACAAGATGAATCATACACCTAATCCTAAGATTCTCCCACTTAACATTCACATTGCAAAGACATTAAAAATGATCAATTTCTACAAGATGAAAGATGCATAGCCTAGATCTACACCAACAAAACTTATATCTAATCATTGGCTTACTGAAAAGATCCACAATATTAACCAAAGTGTCATTCTTCTATAATATGACTACCACCTACAACCATCTTATGGACAAAGTGATAATGAGCATCTTATTCCTACCACCATGGTAGATTAGGTTATGTGTCTTTTTCTGCTCCTTGCTTTCGCATTCAAATTTTGATTCAGATGTTGATGATATTTTGTATTGCCACTAATATGCCCAACTATCTCTCATGTGATGTGTGTGTTGTAACCTATTTGTTTGAAATCTAGCAATGTCTCTTCTATATAATATGTAAACATGTATGTATGTATGGATGTATATGTATGTATGTATATGTATGCACACATATATATATGTGTGTGTGTGTGTGTGTGTGTCTTTGTGTGTGTGTCTTTGTGTGTGTGTGTGTGTATGTATGTATACACATGTGTATGCCATTACTATATAACTTGAAAGTTATATAACTATTGCAAGGAGTGGTTACAAGGAGTGGTTAGGAGGATAATTGCAATGATCAGGGATGCTACCCCTTGTAACAAGTTCAAATACCTCAATAACTTGAAAGTATATTTTCTTGTTGAGTGGTATTTAATGTCATCCATCAACATTTTGAAATTTTGGTTAATAATTGTTTCAAAAATGTATGGTTGCTATTGTGTGCTTAATTAGGAAATGTACTTTTAGTTTTAGTCTCAAATTGTATGCCCAACTGGTGCAAGAGCACCTGTTTGCTTTCAAGCCTCCATAAGGCCCATTTGTAAATAAATATTTTAGGAAGGTTTAGAGGTCATTCAATAAGGTCCCTCAAGACCACTTAAATGTGTCTATATCATTTATTAGGTGTTTGCATAGGTCAAGGGGTATTTTTGGTGTCAAGATTGGCATTTGTTGTCAAAAGCAAGAATTGTAGCCCTTGGTGGCATTTTGGGAAAAAATGTAATGGGTTGAATGTTTTCGAGTATAATTGGTCTTATATGGTCATATTGAAGGTGTCTAATTGATTAGTGTGTTTGTCCAAGTCAATATGTTCAAAATTGCAAATATGCACAAATAATGTTAAGTAAAAGTTGTAAAAGTGTCATAATTGGGAAGTTTAAGAGTCATGGAAGTTAGATGGTGGTTGGAGTCAATTAGTTGAAGTTGGTTATGGTTTTTAAAAGCATAAATATGCCTCCTAGATCTCGAGGCAGCAAGGAGGAATGTAAATAATGGATATAAATGAGAGAAACCTCTGTTCTTTATGTGAAATTATGTGTTTTTAACTAAAGTTGTGTTGCAAAGTATTGTACGACTACAAAATTCAATATTTTTGAGGGGCAGTCATCTGATTTGTTAGCCCTAGGAGTCTATAGCACTTTAGTTTTTATTTCATTCATTTTTATGAAGATTTGACCGAGATATTGTAATTTTAGTGAAAACAGGTAGAAACCCTTATGTAGGGTACCCGAGAGCATTCAAAATGAAGTTTCTTTCATTTCAGTGGATGAAATCTTCCTAAAATTTGTAAGGAAGTATGCTACGGAATTTTGATGATTTCAAAGTTTTATAGAACAAAATTTAGGTTTTGAAAGGGTTTTGTAAGGCCTTAAGTCTGGAAAAAGTGCTACAGACTGGTAAAACCAGTATCTAGGGTGATTTTAAGAATTTTATGTGTTTGGAGTTTTTAAAAGGTGATATTGCTTCTAATGATGCTTAGTCATATTTTGAGGGGATCCATGAAAGGATTTGAGGGCCCTAATGGTTTTTGTTCAATTTGTTTGTTGATTTTTCTTGACTGTGTTGTTGCAGTCCCATATTGGAGTCCAAACTAGAGGTCTAGACTGGGTGCTTGGTGAAATGAATTGAATGAAGAATGGGAGGAGGTATAATTTGGTTGGGCAGGTATATTTCCAAATGTCTAAGGCTTTAGAAAGTAGGGATGAACTTGGAAATGTAAGTTTGCTCTTTGATGTGGTCTAGTTAGACCTATTTGTTATTTTGGACAGTTTTTGCATACTTGAAGTTCTCTACCTTGAATGGCCATTTTAACTTATTGAAAGGAGTTCTTTTGAAAGGTATTGTATGCCTATGAATCTAGTTAGAGAACATGGAGATTCCTTATTTGTTTTGTGTTAATATTGGGTGAATATTGTGAACTTAATAGGCCTAATTGTTGCTTTGGATGGACAACTTGTAAAAGTTTTGATGTCTGAGTTCAATTGGTTGGTCTTTGGGATTGAACCAGTCATATTGGTGATGTTAAAAGCATTTTGTTGATTCTACAAGATATTTTGGGCCTTATCTCAATGGGTATCTTGAAATCAAGGAAATTGTCAAGAAAGTTGCCTTGAGGATGGATGAATAAGTTGAGACCCATTGTTGTGAAATATGTTCCCTATGAGTTGAATTGTGAATCCTCTTGCTCTGCATCACCAATGTCACACTAGGGACATGATTCCATTTTCACTTGCCTTTTTTGATCTCATTAAATTATAACATTCTTTCTTGATTAATATAGATACATATCATATGTGTATATGCATTATAGAGTAATCAACGATGTGTGTTTTCCTTCAACACGATTTGCATATGCATGTAGTTGATTTTTCTAAGAGAATGTAGTCATGAGTTTCTACATAATGTTTTTCTAATCCAAAAACGTTTTAATGTATAAAGTATTAGTGATAAATGCATATTGATTTTTTTATTTCTATATAACAAGAACAAAATATTTTATCAAAACTACATAAATAACATGTTTATTGTGCAATTTGCTTATTAAACTAGCAGCACAAGTAATTTGCCGCATAAGGACACAACTCTGCATAAACATGTTGCAATATTCATTCGCTATAAAATTGTAGAGACCATAATTTTGTGGTCAAATCTAAGTTGCCAACTTAATCACGGTTGAAGAGGCATTTCATCTTTTGTTTCTATATATTAAAGTAACTAATTACATACCACTTAAATAACTCATCAATTCAAAAGCTTGCATCAATACAACTTTTCAAGTGTATATGCAAGCTCATGGAAGCTACTATATAGTTGGTTTCCTACGTCTAAGGTTATTGGATCCATTTGGCTTTGCCATATATAAGAGAACGAATCTTCAAAGTTCACATACTTTTTGCATACAAAAGTATCAAAGCATCCAAATATTTCTCCACTCGTCCATATGTGTCCTGGCAATTGTGCCTTTCAAAGATGATGAAATTAAATATATCTCTTGAAAAACATCATATACTACACTAATATTAGAAAAATATCCAAATGAATATATGTTTCAAACTATACTAGGCAAGATTTTTAAGTTTTTCAAAACAATTATATACAAATTTAAGTATCTCCTCAGATTGTCTATCTCCCTGCATGAGCTTATACTGTTCGAATTTTGCTTTGTCATATTTAAGAGCGTATTTCTTGGATGACCTTATGCTCCCTGCACAAGAAAATAATAATAAATAAGAATAAACAAGTTTTACTCGAAACGACAAACCAAAACTTTTTTGAATTGATACTGGCTTATTATACACCATGATTTATAATCCACAATGTCAACAATGAAAAAAACTCAATCATATGCTTATTTGAGATAGACTCCTTATGAATAAGTCAAAACATAAAATAACCTACATAAAGAGTTTATAACGTATAATCATATCTTATAACATGGTTTGGTTACATTTAGGTCCTTCACTATGCCATGCTTACTCTATGAAATCCCATTGCAGAAAATTATTTTATAATAAAGGGTCAAATTCATGTTGGCATTATGCAAGATAATCACTCGAGTACAATTACCATCAAAAGCTTGTTGTAATTGGTTTCTAAGATATGATACACTTATACATGTCATTGTAGCTTAGTTCCTTAGGTATGTAATGTGATGCAATTAGAACAATCCAACCATATTTAATTTTTTGAATTTCTACTTAATGTAGAATAACAAAGCTTCATAAGGGAGGTTGTCAAAGAAACCCTAAGCGATATGAAATTTATGGTAAAGCCTTTGTTCACCAATTCTTAGTCTACTTTTAGAGACTTGAGGTAGAACAAAATATAGGGATGAAAACTATGCTTTATGGGGATGTCTTCTTAAGGCTTTTCCAAGCATCCCATACTCAAGACGTTTTAGAGACATAGGGAAAACCTTAAAAAATCTCCAAGCCATCCCCTATTTTGAGGGTCATAGTGATAATTATTGTAATGGGAGCATTACTAGATGAAACCAATACTCTACATCATGCATATGGGTACTTTTATATATGTATCACATTAATTTTTGGTGCTATCAAAGATTCTAATGTTGCATCTAGCAAGTGAGGACTAGGTTGTCAAAGAGGATAGACCACAAAGGAGGTCGAAGGCCTTCCATGTCTCAAGCTAGTTTCTCGCTTCAAGATGGTAGATTGTTTGAGGAGTTCCACAACATTTATGTCCTTTCATGGAGTAAGGGGGGCTTGGCAATTGTTGGCAATATTTGTGGATAGTGTAACCTCTATAATAGGTAGGATTAACATAACTACACTTGGTTTGTGGGTAGTGTAACCTCTAAAATGGGTGGGGTTAGTGTATCTAAATTAGTTGTGTTCGTAATGTACATTGGAGGAGGGATATGGTTCCCACAAAACTAGAGGGATATTGACACTTTCAAAGGAAAGTGGACTCTTGAAAGAGAGGTGTTCTCTCACTGTGCAAGCATTGGAGGAGGAATTTTGACACACTCAAAGGAAGGTGGACTCTTGGAGGAGTTTTGTTCTCTTTTGTGCAATCAATTTGGTGTGTTGGGTGTGTGGGAGATTTGGTTGAGGCACTTCATCAAATTTTCAGATAGGTTGCTATGTTTAGTATGTGTAGTGTTCCATCCTTTGTTTGGATTGATGTAATATGGGGAGGAATCTTGGAAGTATATTACATATATAGTATATAGGTTAGATAAATAAATAATGAACTCCACATGTGATTTAATAGAGTAGTTGTGTAGGTGGTTGTAACAAGAATGCTTTTATAAAGCAAATGCAATACAATGTAACACCAACTTGGAGAAATCAATATAATATACAACATTCTATATCTGCAATAATGTTGTGATAGAATAGAATGGACGAGAAGATTACTAAATGAGATAAGATTAATTAATGTAACTAATCATTTGCACAAGGTGGAATATGATGGGGATAAGGAATAAGTTTGGAATTAAATGAGTGATTGGTTGTTTTAAATGCAAGTGTTATGTTGGCATGTGGCGAGCAACAAAATTTGATATAGCCACACGTATTATGCAATGGGGTATAAAGACCAAGGCAATGATGGATCCAATGCATGAAGGACTAGATTACAAGCATACAACAAACAAGAGGACACCAACATCCACAAGGTGTCTAACATCCTTGGTGAGTCCTTTGATGAGACAACCAATTGAAGAAAGAATGCCTCAACATATAACAAGATGTTTGATGACCTTAGTGGGTCTTTTGATGAGAACCAATAGACATAACACACAACATTTAGACACTACTTCCTTGGCACCTTTTCCACATCAATTTACACATTCAAATACATACATTGGTAGAGTCTAGAATTTGCTATGCTATGGTTGTTAGCAATGATATTTCCACAAAAGGAAAGAAGAAGACTAATGAGTGATTGGGGACAACTACAAGGATGTTGAATGTGCACTCTAAGAAGTGGCATTCTTCAATTGCCAAATTTCTCTTTGCTTATGCCATCTTATTTCACATGGGAAGTTCTCCCTATTTCAAAAAAATGTTGAAAGATGCAAATGTTGTTGATCCCTCATATGCCCCCGTCAATAACATAAACTACACACCAAGCTTTTCGATAGATTATTAAGTCATAAGGAAAACTTGGTTGAGGACATACAACACTATTATCATGGAAGGGTGGAGTTATATTAGAAATTGGTCGCTTATCAATATAATAATCACATGCACAACTAGCTATACATCAAAACTTGTAATTCCCATGATGGTGAAGGGTGCTTACAAGTACATATTTTGGACCTAATGTTGCAGTCATTCATTAAACAAAACAATGAAAGACATGGCAGATAAATTGGGTAAAAAGAGTGGTGGAAAAGGAAAGATATACAAATGTTCATTTGCAACCATTACACCTTGCTCTCTTCAAGATCTTGTCAAGAAAAGAATTCCTCAAACCCGTGGAAACTAGATAAGGAAATTATTTTGTTTTGTTACAAAGGAAGCTTGTAGTTCAAGAGCCTCTACAATTAATGATGGTAATTCAAATTGGGGTGCATCGTCAAAGGCAAACACAACTGAAAGAAAAAATGCAAAGCAAATTATGATTGATGATGATTGGTGGTCCACTACATGAGGTAAGAGATTTCTTATTATTATTGAATTATTAATTGATTAATGTTTGTAATTTGTACAATATTTTCAATTGTTGTAATAGCATTCACCTTTCATTTGAATTGAGAACTTGTAAATCAAATTACACCACCATTGTTGCACATAATAAAAACATAAAATATAATTGAGTTATTCGAGATATATTTCACATTAAATTGCATTGGCTTATAACACCTTACATTTCTCGTGAATAACCTCCTATAGGAAATAACTTCCCAAAATTAACAACTAACTTAAATTATTTATTATTATATAAACTCAACTATTGATGAAATATTCCAATATTTCCCCCCTCATTACAACAATTTGAACAAAGAGTGGAACACTACAAGGATTGAACACAACAACCCTTTTGAAGACTTTGATGAAGTATCTCCACCAGTTCTCCTTGCTCACCCATGAAACACCAAATTGAACACATTAGCAGAACTATTGATTGTTAAACTTGCAAAATACCTGTGAATTGAGACATACTCCATTATCCACAAGTACACCACTCCTCCTGTGAATCGAGACAAATCCCATTATCCACAAGAAAAGACACCAACCATGAATTGAGACTTACTCAATTATCCACAGTAACAAAACCACCAACCAACTAAGAATCAAGACTAACTCTATTATCAACAGCAACACTCCTTCATTTGTGGATCAAGACTTACTCAATTATCCACAAGTACACACCTACAAAACTAGGGATTGAAACAAACTCAATTATCCATAGGTACGACTCATCAAGTTTGTACATATCAAGACATACTAAATTATCTACAAACCAAAAACAACTACCATGCCCTCCCTCCACCCCCCCTGCTCCATGAAGGGACTTAAGATGAACAATGAAACTAGCGTTTCTCATGTAGTATATCGTCTCTAAGCAAGAAGCTAACTTGAGATGATAAAAGCCCTCTTGCCTCAATGCCTCCAACCTCCAACTTGACCTATTTAGAAAAGATATTCCTCCTCATTTTCATTGTGAGGAGAATCTTGATCATGTATTGCAAAATCACATCTTTCTTCCTTAGTTTTAGTAGCAATCAAAGCATTATTTGTTTTTAACTTGCCATCAATAAGATCCCTTGCACGTTGAATACAATTCAAGCGAATGTGCCCTCTTTGATTACAATAGTAGCATTTGAAATTTTTTCTTGATGAATTTCTAGACTTCTTGACAAATAAAGCAGTTTCTTCCATAGATTGAGTTTTAGTGACTCTTTTCTCTCTTCATTAATCATGGAAGAAATAATTGTTTCTAGGATTGGATTGATTTTGTTCAAAGTAAAAACAATATTATCAAAGCTTGGAGGCATACTACTCAATAAAATGGCTTTTTGCAAACATCATCATCAATTATAGAGTTTATTCCAGCAAGTTGATTTAGAAGAGAAGGAAAAGTACAAATCTGTTGAACAATACTTTCACCCTCTTTCATCATTAGGCCAAAAAGCTTTTGTTTGATTGGCATCTTGATGATAGATGCTTGCAAGCCAAATAAAGAATTAAGACTCATTTGTTTTGAAGTTTTTGAAATATCAATATGATGTAAATATGCATCAAACAACCCAAGACCAATCAATGTTGTAGCTTTACGATCTTTTGCTACCCATTTTACCTCTTTTTGCATCTTGCGGTTTTTAAATAGTTTCATTAACAATATCCCACAAAATCTTTTTCTATTAAAACTAGTTGCACCTTAATTTGACATGAATGAAAATCATGCCCTTCAAATTTAGCAACATATAATTTCTCCATAATATTTATCACTCCAATAGAAAATTGTATAGTTTTGGAACTATGACTAGCATATATCAACACCTCCTGAAAATGTGAGGGCAAAAATAATCTACTATCCATTCCATTCACTTATCTCGATATATAAAAATGCTTCCTACACTTCTTTCTTATTGAAAGATTTTTATAACAATACCTTTTATTTTCCCAAACTATATGTTCAAGCAAATAAAACTTTACTATCGCTTATAAAAAAACTCACCTTTGTTCATCTGAATCGATGATCTTATGAAAGCACATTAATGTACTGGGCGGCTCATTCTACAAGTAATATTTGCAGCAATCAAACGCCCAACAAATATCACGTCACCTTCTGCTTCGAACTGCTCACTAATTACTCAGAATACCTTCAAACCATTTTTCGGTTTTATTTTGCTCGTTGGCAGCTCTCCAAAATAGTTTGCATTTTTAAATTTCATTAAGAAATGACAAAGTTACAGCCATTTTACTGTGACTGCAATCTACAACTTCAGTATAAATCAAAACGTCTCAACAAATCTTAACACCTGTTGGTTTCTCCTTATTCTTCATGCCTCATCAATGCATAAGCAAAAAGATATCAATGTGCTCTGATACCAAAATTGAGAACTTGTAAATCAAATTATTACATCATTGCTGCACATAATAAATACATAAAATATAATTGAGTTATTTGAGATATATTGCACATTACATTGCATTGGCGTATAATGCCATACATTTCTCGTGAATAACCTCCTACGGGAAATAAATTCCCAAAACTAACATCTAGTTTAAAATATTTTTTACTAAATATTATTTTATTTATTTATTATATAAACTAGACCATTGATGAAATATTACAACAATTTGACTCTCTTTTTTTTTTTTAAATTGTTTGCAAATACATTTGCTCCATCTCAACTATTGTGTGAATCATCCAATATGCTAATGCAAACTCTTTCAATCTTGGAAAATTGACAAGACATTTGACAACATGCTTGGGTAGATGAAGCAAATGATTCATACCAAAGATCCTCATTTGGGGTTATATGAAGAGCATATCAAGCCCATCATGATTCAACAATGGAAAACTATGAACCCTTTATTTTATATGGCAGCCTATGCTCTAAATCCCAAATGGAATGCGCCAAAGGTTGGGAGAGTATCTCCTTATGATGATAAAGTGAAAAAAGAGTTTAAGAAGGCCCTTTAAAAAATGTATGGCATTGAGAAGGCAATTTTACTTCAAACAAAATGGATTGCCTTTATCGATCTTTAAGGTCCAACATTTAGCAAACTAATGGCAAGGATAGATAGAGCTACATTAGCTCAATCCAACTCTATTGGATAATGGACATGATATGACAAGAATATAATAGAGTTGAAGATGCTCGTCTCTCACCTCCTTTCACAAGTTGCTAGTTTCTTTGCTACAAAGAGGAATTTTCCCACATATAGCTTCATTTAGTGAATCGAAAGGAACAAACTTGCCTCTCAACAAGCAAAGAAGTTGATAGTCATGCACAATGTCTTGCAACTTCAAGATTGACAAACCCCTAATTATTAACAAACTCTAGTTGCATGGTGGGATGTTGATTCCAAGGATGCCACATGGTTTGAGGAAGAGGCATAAGAGGGATTAGTTGGAGTTCCATTGGATGAAGCAATTCATTATATTGGCAATGACCCAAATTTAAACATTTTGATTTAAGCAAAGACTTGTTAGAGGCATAGAAATCTATACTTGTCTACATTTTGTCATTGTGTAGTCAAAGCCTTTTGCCCTTTTCATTTTGTTGTATATGCACGTTAGTAAGGAAAACTCAAATGATTAGACATTGACATATTGCTAATTTGTATGTTGACTGATGAAATACCAATTCAGCTCTTATGTTTCAATATAAGGTTATATAATGACTGGTTGTATTTTTTAATTTTCCCCATTTTTTAATTGTCATCCTCTACCATCCCCTACTGCTATCCCCATCTTGGAAGCACCATGGAATATAGATGAAAACACAATTATACAACCTACATTTTAACCTCCAATGTGAATGACAAAATAGTTAGGAAAAAAAAAAGAATCCATTATTTGAGATGGAACCCTCGATATTGATAAGTGAAGCATAAAATAACCTACATAATGAGTTTAGAACATAAGCATTATTAATATATCATAACATGATTTGCTTCCATTGAGGGCCTTCATTGTACCATACTTACACTATGAAATCCCATTAAGAAAACTTGAGGGCCTTCATTGTATCATGAAAAGTTGAACTTATGTATGGATTATGCATGATAATTGATCAAAAACTTCTAGTTGTAATTGGTTTTTAACACATGAATCAATACTAATATTGTCACCGTAGCTTACTCCATTAGGTTTGAGACATAATGCAATTATAACACTCAAACCATATTTAACAAACAAAATTGAATATAGAGTTGTAGCACGAGTTGATATTCTACTTAATGTAGACTAGAGAAGCTAAATTAGAGAGGCTATGAAAGAAACTCTAATAATATGAATCCATGAGAAAGCTTTTGTTCACCAATCCATAGCCTACTTTGCGAGACTTCATGTAGAACATAAAGATGAAAAAAATAATGTTTTGAATCTAGAACAAATTTATGAAGCAAAATTACAGAAATGTGCCTAGGAAGGACATTTCCGCTGCCATATTCAAGCATACATTGACACAAACCGTGATTATTTTTTTGTACCTTACAAATCAATATTAGCTCAGACTGATATAACTCTCTTTTTGCATCCATCTCATACTCAAGCAAACAATATGAATACAAAACATAAGACGTGAGGAATATCAACAAATTTCAAGCCTATAATTATATGGGTTTGAGCAACTTATCAATGGCAAGTAATATTGATGAAATGCATTATAGTGTAATAAAGGAAAAATATATTATTGTAAAGTATTTAAATTTGTGAAAATAAGCTTTAGCAAATCCTTCTCTATCTTTAAGCATTACTCTCCTTCTCGTCATTACACCTACAGTATTTTTTAGCTTCTCATAACTTTAATATGTAACAAAGTAGAGAAATCTGGGGCCCTTAAACTCTTTTGACATGGGATATTGCACTAAACGTTAAGCCTTGTCTTTCACATCCCATATATTGATTGTTGCTTTACTCAATGTTCGAACCCATGATTTGTGAACAATCAATGTCCATGCAACTTGTTAGAGTAGTTGTCTTTTCCTTACTAATGGGAATACCAGGAACAATCCTTTAGGATCATGTATTCCATGGTGTACTTACCTGGAAATGTTTGGATAGAACTCACAGCCAGGTGGTTGAGAGATCAATCTGTTGTGAAGGGATTCTTGAGCAGAGTCAGAGGGAAATGAGATAAAGAAGTGGAAGAATAACCATAGAAGACATTTTCAGCTGTGTAGTAAATCATTCAATGGTTTCAACAACACATGAATTCAACATGATGGGAGTGGAGTGCAGCTGACAGTTTCAATAGCAGATGAATTCGTCCCATATAGGACAAAAAAGCAGAACTGAAGACTCATCCAGGGATTTGAATTGATTCTTTTGAGTTTCTGCGTGGAAGACAGTCCATTAACTCTTGGGTGACTCAAGTACCCATTCTTCATCACAAATACACCATTTGGGGTATGTGCCAGAGAATTCTTCCTTCATGGGAAAGCAAGGAAGGATTGGAGAGATAGAGTTCTCTTGAGAATGGCATTCCAGTTACACTAGCCTTAGGATTATTGGCAATTAAAGTTAGAAGTCCACTGCCATGTTTCTTGAGATTGTATGACTGTATGTAGCCATTGGAGTTCACTAAATTAGGTGCAAGCGAGAAGATGCTAGAATGGTGTTCTTGGTGGCCCAAAAAGGGAAGATTGTACAATTGATTTTGATAGTAATTTTTTTGTTGGAGTTTTTCTCAAATTGGATTTCTCCAAGGTAAGTCTCTTGTGTTATCTTTTGCTTGTGTTGTTCTCATTTACTTGCTTCATGCTATATTTGTACAGGTTGCTAATAGAGATGTTACGCAGGAACTTAGTTCCATGTTATGTTGATGGAATGTTGCTTAAATCAAAAGAGAAAAATTGAGAGTTTTATAAGTGCCATATGAAGATAGAAAGTGTCCCATTTAGATGGAAAGATAAAACAAAGAATTGGTCTTCTTACTAATATTTTGACAGATAAATGAAATTCCAAATGCAACATGGACCCAACTGATCATTCCCTATATGTATACATCAGATATTACCCCCATGGACACAACTAAATATGGCATTGCTCCTTTTGTCAAACGGGTCAAAGTCAAGACTCACGCCCAACTCAAGTGGCATCTCAAATGATATTCACAAGTGTCATTTGTGTGGTTGCATTTTTTATAGTGGCAACAAAGAAAACACAAAAAAGAAACAAGTGAAAAAAAAACACTCCAATTTCTTGCCCTATGCAAATAGGTCGTATCAATGTAATAATAAATAATCATCTTTCATCAGATCTAGATAAGTTCAAGCATAGCAAATAACACGATGGAACAGACGAATCACATTGAGAGTTGCTTAATATTGTTGGCACCTTTAAATAAATTCAATTGCACTTTTATGATTAAATAATTATAACAAAATCTAGTAATTACTTAAAGAAGGTTGTGAGCTATAATATAATAATTCTATTATGACATAAAGTAAACAAAATTGAAAAAATGCTTGAGCTATTACAAGCATAAACACAGAGACTACGAGATTCGTTGAAAACCGAATTTAGTCCAAGTTATCTACGAAACTGAATCTGCACTTAAATATCTAAAATGTGCCAATGTTGAAAGTTAAAAACATTTAATAGTACACAACAACTGGCAGTTTATCATCATTACCCACTTTCTTTATCAATTAATGGTGGATTTTAAACTCCATTTATTCATGCTGTTATTCTATTTGCACGGACCAAAAGAAAAGATGGAAAATTAAAAAAATTGTACATACCATTCAAGTCCAGCAAATTAAAGAAAGCAGAACAGCGTCCAATGCTTGTAATTAAAGTAATCGCACACCAAACTTTCTGATGTTCCCTTCGCAAACATCTGACAACGCACAACTTTGTAATTGGATTGAAATATTGAACTGCAACCAAAGCATCCATAAAAAAACAGAACTCAATCATATAATGACTTTGGCTTCATAACAAAAGAACTGTAGTTTGATTTGTATAATATAGACTCTGATATCTACAGTGAGTTAGAAGTTAAGTGCTTTGTATTGTACACGGTCTTTCTTGATGTGAGAGTGATGCATGGTGTCTTACCTGAAAGAGTTAATATTTGTGTAAAATAACTAAATCATTCTTCGTGGATAGTATTACTTCAGTTGTAACACTGTGAGCAGTAAATGAGCATAATCCTGCATATGATGGGTGTAATGCATAATTAAAGTATGTTTTCTTAAAAAAGGAAGTAATGGACCTATTATGGCTTGTTCCCACAACATGTCCCAAGTTTGTTAAAACTTGGAGCCTCTAGATAAAAATTCCATGCTTGTGTTATCCAGTAATTTCCAAGGTTTTATTAGAATTGGGGATAAAATCCATATTACTTTCCTAGCGTGCCGTAATATTTTGTAACAGATAATCAGGTTACTTCTTGAGTGTTCCATGGTAATTTAAGGAACTTGAGGAATGATTCGTTTTAAATCTGGTTTATCACTATTTAACCTAACCTTTATTTGTTTTAATCCATTTGTAGATACAGAACACAAGGTGGAAAATCTGGCCCAAAAGGGGTATATACATAAGAATTTTTTAAGATTTGCATCCAGATCCTTTTGCACCCCGGATATTTCATTTTCTACCTTCAGTTGCTGTGAAGAGAATTGGAATCAAAGTGGTTTCACAATATGGTTTAGACAGTTTTGTTTTCAAATCCATATGGCCCAGAATTCCAACACAGAGCACCCAATAGCATAACAAACAATGCAAGATCGTTGCATGTGATTTCAAGGTTTGGGTCATCAAAGAAGCTTAGTCAGAGAAATAAAATATGGATCCAAAAAGTTTGTATAATAGGTTTCATAAGCAAGTTTGCTCCGGATTGTCTTCACACCCTGGATTAGTCATTTTCTTCCTGGATGTCTCTGAGATGAAATCAAATCCAAAAAGTTTATAGTAGGATTTAATAGGTTTTCAGAACCTGGGCAAATCAATGTTTGACAGCTGGCAGATCACTACATCTAAGATTTTTACACATGCTATCCAAGTGTTAATTAAAGTTTAAAATATAAAACATGGATCCCAAGTTATGATAAAACTGGTTTAAATCCAGATACAAATCTGTATTCTTTTTGCACCGAAAATTGGCAAAAAATTACTAAACTGCTCCAAGCATATTGCAGGTCCAAAAGTTTTATTCACCCTGATTTATAGCTTTCTCCTGATCCAAATGTTTTCCTAGCATAAACTAGAAAAAGAAAAACTCATTTGAGGTCCAAGAGAAATCCTGATCCAAAAGTTCATATATCCAAGTTTAATAATCTTTTAGTCTGGGCATGGTATGGAGATATTTCGCAAGGAAAAGAAGGAAATTTGATTCTTAAAATCCATGAGCTGACCGGGACAAGAATGTTATACATTTAAGTTTAATAGTTTTAAAACATAGATAGGGTGTGTTGGCAACAACTGTTTCTTGCAAAATCCAAGGTAAAGCCAAAGATACCAGACAAAGCATTAACATTCTGGTAACATTAAAAGTGAAAGTGCTGTAAGATATAGTCTTAGTCTTGAGGCAATGACAAGTGAGTTGGATATTCCTGAGAATTTACATGCAACCATCACATTTAAAAAAAGGGGGATATGTGGCGACTGGCCAGTAATCAACCAGGTAATGTGGCAGAATCTAAAGGTTTAATAACCAGTTTTTAATCCATTCCAGATCTGAGCTTGTCTTGCAGGAAAACAAAAATTTAGCCCAATTTTGTTCCAAGCCTTACTTGGACCCGAAATTATACTCAAAGTGGTTAATTTCAAGTTTGCATCTTAAAAAGCAAAATCATGAGAATATGTAGAAATCTGAACACAAAATGTTATATAATACAACACAAGGATTTGAGATCTGGATTCCTATCACACCATGATGAGTTTAGTTTTGTTCAAGACTACTTCAAAAGGTTCATGAACCCGGGGGTTATTTAAAATCCAGCTTTATTTGGATTTGGATCCAAATTTGTATAAGACACATCGAAGGTTCTTTTGGGGATGTGATAACTGTGGATTAATCAATGGATCTTCAGAGATAATAATAACCATGAATGCACTTCAGGCTCTTAAACAAGTTAATCTTGTTATTGCAGGGCTCAAGATTTTAGATTTATGAATTTAGCCCATCAAATCAAAGAATAAGCTAGGGAACTCATGGATGATAATGACTAGAAGGCAACATTGACGATGAACAGAAGATAGACTGGATAATGTGACTTAGTTTTCATTATTGAAATTCTAATCCGGCTAATTTTGGTATGCAAGACAACTGAATGGACCACGATTAGAGAAGATTCAAACAAGGGTTGCATGGAAGAAAATTAATAGCAAGACAAGGGAATTTTACTAGAATTCCAAACAAAAAAAATTTAGCAGGATTAAATCAATGAATGCAGGAAGTTGAAGGAAATAATGCAAAGACATCTCTCATCCAAAAATAATAGAGCTAATTCGAGATGCATGAGAAGAGCGCCCAAAATTGAAAATACAAAAGATACCCATAAACAGAGAAGACAATTGGATGGACAGGGATTGAGGCCGTGTGTCAGCCAACTAAAACAGGGATAACATGCATTTCAAAAAACAGAGAAAACCAGATAATTATCAAATTTCATCTGGATCTTACACCACAGGATTTTAGAATATTAGAAACAAACCACTGTTAGATTCTTTTGCGTTATTTTTAGATGATTTATATCTAGTACAGTTGATCTAAAAACTTATATAAACCTGTGTTACTATAATTTTTATCAAAAAATCAAAGAATCAATAAGAAGACTATGCATAGTTACTAGTTTTGTGAGTTCAATCCTGTCTTTGGTCAACTTGATTTGAATTGAATTATAGAGTTAATTACTGTTGTGGTAACTTAATTCATCAGTATTGGTTTTCAAAATTGTGTTCAAGTTCAAATTTAATGTTTTCAAATCTAGAAAAAAGAATTTAGTCTAGTGTAATTGAGTTGTATGCAGATCTATGGTTGTTCTTTAAGCTAAACTTTTCTTCAATCCTGATTTGAAATTTGAACTTATTTATCACACTAAACTTGTATCGCATTGTGGTATTCTGGTGAAATGCATGTTTAGTTCAGTTCTTTTCAAAACAATTTTTTTCCTCCTTAACCCTTCTTAGCTTTTGATATATTTTTTTTAAACTGTGTTAAATTACAATTAAAATTAGATTTTTTGTTTTTCTTGAGTTTAACAAATTCAAATTTCCAAATAAATCTTAAACAGTTAAGGACACTAAATGAAATCAAGATACTGTAGCCCTTTACAAACGTAAAACAGTTTGCATACTCATATTTCCAGTTAGTGACCTATAAATGATAACCAAGCCCCTTTTCAAGAGAAAAAAATTGTTCCACAAATTGATATGCCTTTGCACGAAACACATATCAACAGGACCCACATGTTATGTTCAACCATTTGTGATAATGCAGTACCACTGTGAAATAAAGGGGCTAAAAACCCACAAAAAGATAGTACATTAATTCTACTGTCTGATCACTAGTTTGAGCTCATTGCCACAGTAAGTCATTTGTGTAGGACAATGATATCTGGTCCCATCTGTTTCTTCCAACATGACAGTATTAAACAACCCATTCTATCAAATAAAACCTCAACAAGAGAATGCAATGACACTGAGACTTATGGTAACTCTATGCCAAGGATCATTCCCATCGTTTATTAATGCCACCTAACTATGACGGGGGGAAATCTATGGGCTGAACTTTTCCAATTGGTTAATTAGTAATATTCTACCTATTTTTCTAACGTTGGATTCGTTGACAGGTAAAATTTTCCAAAAACATTAGCTAGTTTTTGTATGAATTTATCTAAATCTACTATATTTGCCAAAACTTACACCTATAACTTAGAAGTCAACAATGTTATTAAATATTAGAATATCATACTTTTTATTTCATATTTTGGGGAATGAAAAGACTTTCCAGCTATTTACACTCTAAAATTTCTAGTCTTCAACTATTACACCTGATGAAACCCCAAAGAAGATATTTTGTACCTTAGCTTGGAAAAAACAACCAACACTTGTAAAGGATTTTCACAATACCTCGCAGACGATTAAGAGAGGCTGCTAGTCCATGTTCCCCAAAATTGACTTCCAAGCTTTGCTGGATGGCTAGTGTAATTCCATGTTCACTGAGTGTAACTTCATCCTCCTCTTTGCCTTCTCTATTGGGATTCACAAATATCTCAAATACCATGTATCTATGTTTGAATACAAACATTGGAGGAAAACTGCTAAAAATGGAAGTGTATTCTGCAAACAATCAGAAGAAGAGTCTTTTAAGTACAAACAAATATGGAGAAAAGAATGTATAGAAGTCAAATGATATCATAATGTGTCCTCATCTCATATATTTAATACATGAGAGATGAGGATGGAAATGTTCAATAACAGAAACTATTTTGTTGAAGCGTAGGTTGTAACTAAAGGAAGTGTCCATTTTAACCTAATATTGTCAGCCAAAATGGAATGAAATGTTATTGTTCAGAAAAGGTACGCAAGATTTTGAAAGCATTCAGTGTGTATAGTACCTTAATTTTTTGGTCCTAGAGTGCCTTTTCTTGATGATCAAGAACAAAGTTGAATAGCACTCCAATATTCTGTGTAACAAAACATTACTTTATTTTTTTGATCCTATAATGCCTTTACTTCACGATCAACAACAAAGTTGAATAGCACTTCAATACTCTGTGTAACAAAACATTACATTAGTTTGGAAGGTAGGGGAGGGGAGGAACTCAACATTTCAAAATTTAAATTTAATAATATACAAAAAGGACTGACATTTACATAAATTGCAATTGTTTGCATTGTAAAAAGCATGCTAGTAGTAAACAAGAAAAAAAGACTTAGCACCACCCAATGAAAGAAATTCAAAACTGTAAAAT
Source organism: Sequoia sempervirens (assembly GCA_007258455.2). Classification (NCBI taxonomy): domain Eukaryota; kingdom Viridiplantae; phylum Streptophyta; class Pinopsida; order Cupressales; family Cupressaceae; genus Sequoia; species Sequoia sempervirens. Next base: position 19,854 of record VDFB02265212.1, read on the forward strand.
ATATGGGTGAATTTGAAAAACAACAACAAATTTTTTAAGGAAGATGACTAATAAGGGAAAAACAAAAGCAAACTGACCAATGCCTTTCAGTCACGAGTCCTTTGAGTTTATCATGTATAGAAATTTAGTAATAGCAACCTTGTAATGTAATTATAAACATATAAAAAATATAAGGTATGAATCCATCTAATGCTCAAACCAACAAATAGAAGCATACAATAGATATGAATCATTCTTAAGCTCAAATGAATAAATAGATGTTATGCAGTACGCATTAGAATACAAAATTGCTCCTTACTATCTAACCAGAATAACTAACTGAAGCAAATAATATAAATTACAATGTTAATATTGTGATATTTTTCCTAATTGATATCAGAAATTACTTCTCATTTTAAAATTTAAGCTAAAGGTACCTATAGTTAAGGGACCCTAGACCCAGAAAACCTGTTGGCAACAAGCCAACTACCAGTTAGCATCTACCTTCTGTTCATAGGACAATCTCCATGCTTCAGGTCCAACCATATTCACATAAGCATAATGGTAGGAAGTGTACTGCATTCCACAATCTGGTTCTTATTTGGCTCAGTTTTTAAATGCCAAGCGCTGCAAAGCAGCTGCTACTGTTTGGTGCACCTTGTTATCAAATGACTCAAGCAAATCAACAGGAGGATGAATTCCTTCTTTTGTTCGGTATCTTCAATGAGTCCTTGATGCTCTTGGCACTGTCCTCTTGTCATTCTTTATAACACCAACACTATCCTTTTTGCAAATCATTTGAGTGGGAAAGCAGAAAGATAAGAATGTGTTCTCTGCCACAGTTATCACCTTACCTTAATTTATAATTTTTGTATTCTCCACCACTGCTAGGAATTTAACCACAACCAGCACATCAACATTCTTATAAAACAATAGAATTTGTCTTATCAAAATGGGTGTATGATTAAATTATTTCTATTGATAAGGGGTTAAGAGAGATTTTCCATGACCATGTGTATGATAGCATATGGAACTTAAAATAATATGAACAGATTATTTTGTATCGCTTAAATTTACAAAGAGCCAGAGGCTCATATATACAATACCAATGTTACAATAATTAGCAACTATCTAAAGATAGATTGCAAGAGAATCGCAGCAGAATAGAGCATTAAAAACCGGAAACTACCTAATATTAGAAACCTTCTAATACCCTCCCATAATGCTCAATCTGTCAATAACACCAATAGCCTCCCTGAATTTTACAAATTTATCAGAACCGAGAGACTTGGTGAAGATATCAGCGGACTGCTCTAAGGTAGGAACATACAGCAACTGAATAGATTTGTCTTCAACCAGCTGACGAATGTAATGACAATGTGTTTTGACATGCTTGGTTCGTTCATGGAAGACCGGATTCTTTGCCAGTTTGAGCACTCCCTGATTATCACAAAATAGAGGAGTTGGTTCTGACTGAGGAACATGCATATCTGCAAGCATCCGCCGAAGCCAAACTGCTTCACAAGCTGCTTTAATTGCTCCTCGATACTCTGCTTTGGTGGACGACAGCACCACTGCCTGCTGTTTCTTACTCGTCCATGTGACAGCACCTGACCCCAAATTGAACACATATCCAGCGGTAGACTTACGATCATCAACAGAACTAGCCCATTCTGAATCTGTGTAGCCACATAGTGTAGGATCAGAACTCTGAGTGTATAGAAGACCATAATCAAGAGTACCACTTACATAGTGCAGGACACGCTTTGCACCTGTCCAATGATCAGCCTTGGGCGCTGTCATAAAGCGGGATATGTAGCTTACCGCAAAACTAATGTCAGGTCTGGTGGCAGTAAGATAAATGAGGCTGCCCACTAGTTGTCTAAACAAAGATTCATCCACAACAGGTGAATCGGACTGAGCTGATAATTTGAGCCCAGGTTCCATAGGAGTGGGAGCAGGTTTGCAATCCTGCATTCTGAACTTATCCACAAGACTTCTGGCATACTTGGACTGAGAAAGAAAGATACTGTGCTCAGTCTGCCAAACCTCAATTCCAAGACAATAGTGCAAGAATCCCAAATCTGTCATATCAAAGGTGCGGCACAAATCCTGTTTGATTTCAGTGATCAAATGTGTTGAACTTCCAGTGATGATCAAATCATCCACATAGACAACTATAAACAATACATCATCACTTACATGTTTCATATACAGATTTGAATCCGATGGACTCCTCTGAAAACCATGATCGGTTAGGTATTTATCAATTTTCATGTACCAAGCCCGAGGGGCTTGTTTCAGACCATAGAGAGCTTTGACAAGTTTACAGACTTTGTGTTCCTGACCAGCAACCTTAAATCCAGAAGGTTGCGTCATGTAGACCTCTTCCTGTAAGTCACCATTCAAAAAAGCACTCTTAACATCCATCTAATGAACTTTCCAACCAAACTGAGCTGCTAAGGCAAGGACAAGCCGTATGGTACTCATTTTAGCTGTTGGAGCAAAAGTCTCCTCATAGTCAATACCTTCCCTTTGTGAGAACCCTTGCGCAACAAGACGAGCCTTATACTTGTCTAAGGTTCCATCAGCTTTGTATTTTACCTTGTACACCCATTTGCAGCTAACGGACTTCTTCCCTACAGGAAGATCAGAAAGGGCCCAAGTGTGATTTTTCTGAAGACTCTGAAATTCAGCTTCCATAGCCTGTTCCCACTCAGGGATACCTTTAGCCTTGGAATAAGTCTAGGGCTCATAAACACTATGAATGTTAGCCATAAGAGCAAAATTAACTGTAGGTTGTTGTTTGCTCTTATTTCTAGAAACTCTACCCTCGATGAGCTCATCATCCCTGAGATCACTAATAGTTTTAGCCCACCATTTGGGCCGGAGAGTAGAAGAGCCAATCTCTGGAGGAGCTGGAGGAGGTTCAGGAGCAGCAACAGGGGCAGGAAAATGATCATGTTCGGGTGCCTCAACGGGATTAGTATCAGGAGCCCCAAGGCGAGCATTATTTGTATCATCCCTCCCATCAGGTGGTGCTAAAGGAAGAGAAACACTGTGAGGCTGTTCCTCATAACACTGCTCAGAAGAAGACAGAAAAGGTCCTCGAGTTTCATCAAAAATAACATCACGACTAAAGATAAGATGATCAGTGTCGATATCTATCAATCTGTAGGCCTTATGGTAGTCACTGTACCCTGTCATCATGAGTCTCTGACTCTTGGAATCTAATTTGGAGCGTTTAGCATCAGGGATCCAAACATATGCAAGAGAGCCGAAAATCTTCAGGTGGCTGATCTTGGGCTTATGACCAGACCACAACTCTTCTGGAGTTTTGTTCTTGACAGCCTGAGTAGGAGAACGATTAAGAAGGTAAACAACAGTAAACACTGCTTCTGCCCAATACTTATTAGGAACACTCCTGTGTTGTAACATAGAACGAGCCATCTCAACAATCGTACGATTGCGACGCTCAACAACACTATTTTGCTGAGGAGTGTAGGGTGTGGTGAACTGGCGTTTGATGCCATGTTCAACACAAAAATCGGAGAATGCAGTAGAACAAAATTCCCCTCCGTTATCTGTTCTAAGAGAAATGATACTGCAGCCAGACTCATTTTCAACCAAAGACTTAAAGTTTTGAAAGGTACTAAATGCATCTGATTTTTGTTTAAGAAAGTACACCCACATCTTTCTACTAAAATCATCAACAATAAGCAAAAAATATTTGCAACCAGTAACTGAAGATGTACTCATAGGACCACAAATATCAGCATGAAGTAATTGAAGTACCTGAGATGCACGCCAAGAATCTCCATCTTTGAAGGGAGTCCGATGTTGTTTGCTAGCTTGACAAGCGTCACATACTCCAAGATGCTGCGTCTGAATCTGAGGTAGGCTAGAAACAAGTTCCTCCCGGGACAGCTGAGAGAGATACTGGATGTTGAGATGTCCATATCGCTGATGCCACAAAGTACTGAGAGATAAATCACGAGCTGCCATAGCTATTTCAGGAGAATCACCAGTGTCAGTAAGCCAATATAGGCCATGATCCTCTAGACCAGTAGCAACAGTAAGACGATTCTCTCGATCAATAATGGAACATTTGTGGGTACTGAACACCACATCCAACTGAGGAGAATTTCTCATGATCTGACTCACAGAGAGCAGATTGAGTGCCATACCAGGAACGTAGCATACATTGAGAAAGATGAGCTGACACCCACCAGACTGTATCTAAACATTTCCTCTGCCAATAATTTTGAACTCCTCTCCTCCGCCAAACACAACTGAATCATTGTAGGGATAGAAATCCGTAAACCAGTCATGCCGATGAGAAAAATGACGTGAAGCACCAGAGTCGATATACCAAGCAGACGACCGGGCTAAATCTGAAGGGCTTTTAGCCATAAAAGCGTAGAAGGCAGACTCCTTTTTCTCAGAATGTTCAGCAACATTTTCCTGCTGGTTTGACCCTCCCTACTTTTTTTGTTCAGAAGCGAGTCGCTGACGGCAATCTTTCTTCATGTGGCCGTACTTACGACAGTAGTGGCACTAAACACTCTTCTGTTGAAAACTGCCTGAGGATTGATGTGAACCTCCCTGTTGTGATGACTGAGGTGGCTGAGTTTTAGCTGTAAAAGCTTGTTCTGACGAGGATGAGGAAGCATGGCTACCAAACTGCTGCTTCCAGCGATCCTGCTGTAGGAGTTTGGTACACAACTCTGGGAATTTCAGATCAACATTAGTTGAGGTAATGTTGAGAGTCTCTATGAAATGATCATAAGATGTTGGTAGACTTTTCAGGGTAATAACTACCATATCTTCTTCCTCCATCTTCCGACCGATAGCTTCAAGCTGATCACGAATGTCCTTAATCTTCGTGAGATGCTCCTGTAAGGACATACGTTCATCCATCATAATGGAGAACAACTGGTTCTTCAGAAAGAACGCGCGACTCTTGTCGGATGTTTCATGCAGCTCCTTCAAATATTTCCAGATATCTGTAGCCAACTTGCCAGAGGGAATCTGAGGCAACTAATCATCTGTGACAGATAGCTTGAGAAGCATAACAACTTCTCGATTTCGATCATCAAACTTATCCTGATCTGTTTGGACGGAGGTAGGACGCGTATTTGTGCCTAGAACAAGCGCATCCAGACGACGATACTCGAAGATGGTTAACATTCGCTGCTTCCAGGTGTTGTAATTGCTGCCATTAAACCGCTGACTGTTTTCCAGCATCAGGTTGGTCAAAGATGCCATTTGCACGGATTTCGAGACAAATTTTAGACTGACCCAAAAAAATCTGACAAGTACCCAGAAGAGTAAACAGAAAACCCAGAAAGAATCTAAAGCCGAAATTCAAATCCGCTGGCTCGAAAATTGAGGCACGGAAAACGAGGTACCCAGAAAATTTTGATGAAGACCCAGATAGAATCTCGAAAAACCCACCACGAATGTGTTCAAAAAAAATTTTGAATCCTGAAAACTAGGATTTCGTGAAAAAAAAGGGGCTCTGGTTACAAAAAGAACCACGAACAGGAGCCAAACCACGAACAGGAGCTAGAAAAAAAATGCAGAAGTTGCGCCAATCGAAAAACGAAGCCAAGAAAGACTGAAACACACAAGCGCCGGAAGTTTGCAGTCAAGCACGATCAGATGCAACCAAAAAACCAGGTCGCGAACGGTAGACAGATCACAAACAGAGAGAAGCAGGTCACGAATGAAAATAGCCAGGTCGTGAAAAAACGTGAACGGAGAAAGCCAAGACAGGTTGCGAAAAGCCAGAACACGAGCAGAAAAAAAATCAGGACTGCGGAAATTCCCAGTCAATTTTTGCGATTTCTGAATAGCAAAAAAAACGGCTCTAATACCATAAAATAATATGAACAGATTATTTTGTATTGCTTAAATTTACAAAGAGCCAGAGGCTCATATATACAATACCAATGTTACAATAATTAGCAACTATCTAAAGATAGATTGCAAGAGAATCGCAGCAAAATAGAGCATTAAAAACCGGAAACTACCTAATATTAGAAACCTTCTAATAGAACTTAAGCCTTCATTGGATGATAAATAAAGTGTGCAAGCACATTTCAAATCAATAACAATCATGTCCATAATTTTCAACAAAATACAAGTTCTTCTCTTACACCCTATGACACTAAGGAGCTTTCAATTACAAAGGCCATTGAAAATAGAGTCTACATGGTACTTACTACTCAACCCTAAGGAATACTTCCAAACCCCCTGTATATGCGAAGATTTCAGGTTTCAACTAGAAAATTCTGCATTTATTAAAATTGCGCAAAATGAAACTAGACAAATTTTATGTACACTAAGCAACAAATATGGGAAAGTTTTACATAAAACCATTGGCAGGTTGGGGGAAGTAGGAATCTTCTCAAAACACTATTTAACTAATCATGGAGGAATTTTATGAACTTGTGGGCTTTAACATGAATATCAATCTTAATGCATTCTTATGTATCATAACATCCAGCCCTGGGAGAATAAATATATAGACTCAAAGAATTGACTGAAAGAACTTGACAATAATATCCAAAGCTCCAAAAATATTAGTGTAGCCATGCTTTTCATAATTTTAAAATTGAGTTTCTTATGACTTATCTGAAATTAAAAGCTTTCATAAGAAGAATCAACATCAAGCTTACCCATTTGTGGTTTTTGAACCCTCTCACATGCACATGGTAAAAGTTTTGCACTTGGTCTCCATGGATGAAGATTGAAAATCTTCAAAGAAGTCATATGCTCTTCCACACAAGAGTAAAGGTTTATGTTCAGTCTCCATATAGGAGATTGAAAATCTTTCAATTAGTCATATATTTGCTCTAACACAACAATCTTTTTTATTTTTGTAATATCCAACCCCACATGACTCAACCTTCAAACATTTCATCAAGATCCTCCAAAATTGATTCCCTTTTAGGCAGCGTATTTATTTCTAATCATGCACCATCATCATGAATTTCAATCTCTTTTCAAGAAGATCCTCTAAGAAACTCTTCAAACAACAATGGAGGTTATGGAGCCTACCAATTTATAATTTTATACTTGTATTTGATGGAACAGGGATCTTTATTTAAAGACAGAAAATAAACCATGACTTGTCATCATTAAAGAGCATGCACCAGCAATGTTTTCTTCATGGTTGCAAAGATCAAGTTGAAGATAAATATAAGGAACGTGAACCAAATAGGGTAAATATTCAAGATCCTTTCTTTGTAGCTGCTCCTCCTACCCTTCAAATGAGACTTCATGCACCAAATCCTCACTAAATTCAAAAAAACTGAAAACAACTTGAGCGCATGATGAGTTCTTTCCTCAAATATCCTTTGCTTTGGGTGATAATCTCTCAGTTCAAGACTTTTTTTACTGCTTTGTTACCAGTTTCTGCAAGAACCTTGGTCGAATCTTGACTAGTCTAAAGTAGGTACTGATCCTAGTCCAGGTTCGGTCTCTGGATTCAACTCAGCTAAGACTGAACAAACTTGGGCCAAATCCACATGCCTGAGGCAGGATGGTAGGACCTAGTGTAATGTCCCCAACTTCCGAATAGTCATCACTAAATTATTTTAATTAATTAAATATTAAATTGTCCTAAAGTCATATTATGGACATTTATATTTAATTAATTAATTAATACTAAAGTGACTTTATTAAATAAATGTGCTCAATTATTAAATAAAGTGACTTTACAATGTCAAAACATTTAATAAGTGGTGAAGTATAAAAGGAAAGTGGAAAAGGGAATTAATCATCTTGGAAAAATTATCAGGAACAAATTGGGAAGCACCACTTCCAGGAACCTTGAGGACGAAAACCCTTGAGCAAGTGGGTTGGACGAAAACCCAATTCATCTTTGAGGAGGACTTTAACTCAAAGTTCACAATGGGTGTTATTAGGAGAAATTTGTGACGTCTTCTTTGAAGATAAATTTCAGGTATTTTGCAAATTTCAAGTTGAGAAATACATAAGGTTTCAAGTATACAGAAACATGTATATATTATACAGATGAATTTTAAATATAAGCATTGCCAATATATTCAGCGATGGGAGTTTTGTGTGAAGGAAAGCATATATTTTACATACACAGATTGTAGGGAAATTTCATTCCATCGCAGAGAGTTATTAAAGGCAACAACATTAACAGATTTTAGATTAGTCATTTCCTTATAAATTCCTAAGCCCTGCCACCTTTCCCGGCCACCACATTACTTGGTTGAGAATTATTATATGAACCAAACAGTATTGGTGGGTCCCATACGCAAAAAGGAAGGCACCATAGACAACTACAATAAATTATAATAGAGCTGCCACATTTCTGGAACCATGCCTGCATAAATCAGGGCCTTAGGAAAAGAAAGTTGATGTGGAAATAATAGTGCTGGGTTGGAGGAATAAGACAAAACATCGACTATTCAAAGTCTGCCAATCATACCTTCAGACTATTGTAGGTTTCTCCAACACAGCATACAAAAATATCAGGGGTGTATGAGAGAAGATTCATAAGGGCTGCACATTTTTATAGTGACAGATGTGTTCCTGATATGGTCCATAGCTAGTAAAGGAGCAGGTCGACTCATTGGAATCCAAACTAGAACCCACGTCCAGTATCAGGCTATTGTCATATGAATTAAGGAGGCGACTTTCAGGTTAAGAGAGTATTTATGCTTGTATTCTAGAAAGTAATTATATTCTACAAAGGATACATATATTATATCTGCTGTTGCAAATTTTATATGCCTGGTGTATGATGCAAATTATTAAAATATTAATTCCCAAAATGAACCTGGAAATTATGTCAATACAAACCAGTGTAAAAATTGTTTGAATCTGATATAGTGGGATTTTAAAGAAAAAAAAGTTATATAGAGCTCTATGGAATGTGAACTATTTGACAAAATGCTTACATTGTCAAACAAATAAAATTATTCGCAATAACTTATCAATCAGCAGTGATCATTTCTTTATAAATTCCTAAGCTCCACCACCTTTCCCAGCCACCACATTACTTGGTTGAGAATTATTATATGAACCGGACAGTATTGATGGGTCTCATACGCAAAAGGGAAGGCACCGCAGACAACTACAATAAATTATAATATAGCCGCCACATCTCTAGAACTGCACATGCATAAATCGAGGCCTTAGGAAGAGCTAGTCGATGTGGAAATAGCAGTGTCGGGTTGAAGGAATAAGACAAAACATTGACTATTCAAAGTATGGCAATCATACCTTCAAACTATCGTAGGTTTCTCCAACACAGCATACGAAAATATCGGGGGTGTATGAGAGAAAATTCAGAAGGGCAGCGCCATTTTATAGTGTCAGATGTGTTCCTTAATATGGTCCACAGCTAGTAAAGGAGCAAGTCGACTCATTGGAATCCAAACTAGAGCCCACGTCCAGTATCAAGCTACTGTCATATGAATTAAGGAGGCGACTTTCAAGTTAGAGAGTATTTATGCTTGTATTTTGGAAAGTAATTATATTCTGGAAAGGATAAATATATTATATTTGTTGTTGCAAATTTTATATGCCTAATGTATGATGCAAATTATTAAAATATTAATTCACAAAATGAACCTAGAAATTATGTCGATGTAGAACAATGTGAAAATTGTTTGAATCTGATATAGTCGGATTTAAAAAAAGAAAAGAAAGTGATATAGAGTTCTACAGACAACAGACTGTTTGACAAAATGCTTACATTGCCAAAAAAAATAAAATTATTTGTAATAACTTATCAATCAACAGTGAGGGTTCTTACAGCGGTATCAGAGCCAAAATCCTGCTAGTCTAGATGGTTATGTACACTAGTGACAGGCTAGAGATTACATTGAAAGAGAACAAAAGTGTAGACAATTTCAGTTTGCAAAACCTTATCCAGAAGAGAATACTTTCTCAGCTGCATTAGCAGCAAGACAGCCCCTTAGAATTGCTCATACCAATGGTAAAATGGTAGGTTCAAGTAGTGAGAATCCTCGGGACAGGATAGATAGAGGAAATAATGACAGTGTTCAGAATATATTGAATGATTTGGCCAAGGGGCAGCAGTAGATGATGCAGCAATTTATGCAAACCCAATAGCAGTTAATCACAGTCGTTGGTCAGATATCCCAGGACATGAACTCACTAAGGGTGAATAGGAATGCTATAAGTGAAGGCAGCAATGCAAGAAATGATAACTCACGAGGTGCTAGTACAGGAGGGTCACAAAGACCTTTTCAGCCTACGTTCACACCTAGGGAGGAGGAAGAAGAGATCACACAAGAAGAGGAAAAACCATTGGTGGATGAGGTAATGGCAGTTTACGATGAGTATCACACCCTTCCACATGCCATTAGAAATGAAATAACTTTGAACTAGTATATGAATCAGCGTAAGGATAGGAGGAGAACACAGCAAGAGTAGAGACCTCGAAGCTTGCATAGGGAGTATTAGCATGCCTTGGGTAAACTCACTCTTCCTAACTTCGATAGTAGTGGGAAAAGCACAGCACGTGCTTGGATACACAAGTTGGACATATTTATGAATCTTAAACCTATGCCAAAAATAGAAGCAATTAAAATTTGTAACTCTACACCTTGAGGGTCCAACATATGATTGGTGGCACCATGGTTTGGTGACACGAAACCATGCGTTAATTCAATCCTATGATGAGTTTAGCAGCATATTAATTGCTAGATTCAATAGGAAAGATGTTGAGATGTACTTCAAGGAGTTGGCCATGATTAGACAGCATGGGGACGTTGATAGTTATATCAACGAATTTCAAAAGGTGGCTGTTATGGTACCAGACATGTTGGAAAAGAGGGTAGTCATGTTGTTTACTGAAGGTTTGCATCATAATTTAAGGGGATTGGTGAAGGCTTTCAAGCCGAATACTCTCCAATATGTCGTTCAAATGGCACTCAATCTTGAAACTACACATCCTAATCAGCAATCTCAAAAGAAAAGTTTCAAGAGTAGCAAACCATTTAAGAAAACCTTCAATCAACCTAAGACCACTCCACCCAAATTGGATTTGGAGTCAAGAAATGAGCTACGTAGGAAGAATTTATGTTTCTCCTGCAAGGAACCATGGGATCCCAGACACAGGTGCCTTGGGAAAGGAAAATTTCACTATATAGAGGTCACTTCTAACATTGATGAGGAGGTAGTAGATACTAGCTCGATGAGTGACTAGGATGATCAGCAGTTGGAGCATGTTGAGGGACCTTCAGGAATGTGCAACATGGCACCATCACTACACTATCAGGGGTTTCGAAGTACCATCCTTTCAGAGTTAGAGAGGTCCTGAAAGGACAACGGGGCACTTGCTTAGTTGACAGTGGAACGACTCATAATTTTATCAATGAGAGACTAGTGGTTAAGAGGGGAGTACAAGTTGAGGGCTTCTCAGGTTTTAGTGTCATGGTAGCTGATGGGTTTAAGATGACCTATACTAAGGTCTCTCAATTGAGCCTCCAGTTGGGGGATTACATAGTGATAGATGACTTCTATGTGGTTGAGATCGGAGACACAGATGTTTTGGTAGTCTAGTTGCTACATTCGTTGGGTAGATATAGTCAGGATTTTCAAAAGATGGAATTGGAATTTATAGCAGATGGTAAGCCAATGGTGTTGAGGGCTTTGGCGAATGGTGTGCCAAAGATAGTGACAACAAAATGGATAAAGACATTGTTCAAGCATGGTGAGGTTGCATGGGCAGGCCAATGTTTTGTGTCTTCCAAGATTTCTTACAATGACAACATGCATCATCATGTGGATATTCAGCCCATTCTAGATAAATGCAAAGTTGTGTTTGAGATATCCCTCCAGGTAGACCTCCTAATTATGGGTTTGAGCATGTGATTGGGTTGGATGAGCATGCCAAACGCGTAATCACTACTCCGTATCATCATCCCAAGAGATTCAAGGAAGAGATTGAAAAAACGACACAAGAATTATTAGATATGGGACATATTAGACCAGGCTCTAATCCCTTTGCATCTTCGTTGGTTTCGAGCACAAGAAGACTTAGAGCCCTCATGTTTCAAAGGAACCACAACACTAGTTCCAAACTGATCGATAACAACCAATTGGTTAGGGTTACAATCAAAAAAGGATTTTGGTTATATTACATCAACATCTTGACTAACTATGAATTTGCTAGTGAGAATATCAATGAGTCGATATTCCTTAGATTGTTCACTATACCTAACAAAGCAATATCCAAAACAATTAGAATCTAATTTACTCATTTTTTTATTAAGAACCAAAGCATATGTAGGTAAACCAAAAACACAAAAAGAATGTGTTGCCTTTGGTTTGAGTTTGAGCCAAGATTCTTCAAGTGTGACATCCTACAAGGCTTTGCACAATTTCTTGTTTAGGAGATATATTGTTGTTGTTAGAATATTATATTCTTCTTTTGTTTAATGGTCAATTATATCTACAGTAGTTAGTAGTTGAGGTAGTTAGACATTTTAATGTCTACAGTTATTTACTTACTCTATATATTGTAATTTGTTCTCTTTGTTAATACAAGCAATTTTAAGCAATTTTCCCAGCTAACATTGTTTCAATTGTGTTCACTACTTCACATCAATATCTATACAAGAAACCTCTACTATGCATTATGCATCAAGCCATCTCCATTATAGTTATATATATTTCTCCTCTCAACCACCCCATTCTAGTAAATGGTGTATGGAGTTGTCAACTATCTTTGGATGCATTTCTTCTCACAATAGTCCTTAAACTACTTTGAAGTAAACTTGCTGATGAGAGCCATTCATGTTCCATTTTATGCCATCTTTTAGCCTTTTTCATATGCCTTTATACCCATCTTCATATTCCATTTCCATACCATTTTACCACCTTTTGCTGCATATGGTTAAATACATATAAGTAATATTTAATTTAGTTTTTTGGATAAAATATGTGAATAATAAATATTAGATTGTATTTACTCATATTTTATGTCTTTATGTTGAGAAAATAATTCTAGCAGCATATTAATAAAGGTGGAGATAATAGGCTTCATGACAGACTTCCTGTCACCTGCACACAAACTTCCTGTCACCTACACACAAACTTCTTGTCACCTGCACAACAGCAAATAACTTAACTATTAATTTAATTTTAAATAATTATTTATTGTGCTAACAGCAAATAATATATTTTTATACTCATATGGCATGAAATAGCATGTATTATTTGCTGTTGTAACTAATAAAATTATGATGAACGGAGGCAAAACAAATAGCTATTTTTATGGCACAACAAACTCCTATTTTTATGGCTGGTTTTATTCCAACCCACAAGCCATAAATAATGACATAAGAGGGGGCAAGAGAATAGGAGCAAATGCTATAAAATAGGGCTGCAAGAAATGTAATAGGTGGTGTGGAAAAGCATATGCATAATATTGGAAAACTAATGCAACAAAATTAAACGTGGAAATAAGAGGAAGGGTGTGAGAATAGTAAACAGCTTGTAAGTTTGTTTCGCGCTTGATAAGGCAATGCAATAGCTATAAAGGAGGGTGAATTAGCATTTTGTAAAGGAGTACAACATAGGAGAATAGGAAGGCAGAAATATGGTAGCGTGGGTTATGAAATAAAGGCAACAGCAATGTAATATCAGTGAGCATAATGCAAAAACATAAGCTGTAATATATTTCATTTTAAATGAGTATATGCTGGTTATGATTTGAGTATTGTAGCAAAGTTTTAATCACCTTGCCAACTAGGAGGAAGGGCCCACTCCTCGGGGAACCTGGTGATATTTTTGTGTATTTTTATTTCAGTATTTTCTATAATTATTATTTTATTTTATATGTGTGATTTGCTAAATAAAGTAATCTAATTATGAGTGGTAAATAAAATCTTCATTTTAGTTTTTATTTGAGAACTTCAAAAGCATCTTTGTAGTCATTTCTCTGATTCAAAGTTTTGTTTGATAGCATTTTGGTGGTTTGAAATATTACACAAAAAACAGAGTAGTTGTTGGACAGTTCCTGTCACACTATTACAGACTGCAGTTATTGTCACAAAACACTGTTGTTCCTGTAACAGTTCCTATTGCAGAACACTGTTTCTCGTAACGGTTCTTGTTCCAAAACACTGTTTTTTGTAACAATTCCTATCGCAGAACACTGCTGCTTCTGTAACAGTTCCTGTCACAGAACACTGCTGCTCTTATAACAGTTCTTGTCGCAGAACACTGCTGCTCCTATAACAGTTCTTGTCACAGTTTTCAGAATAGTGCAAAAAATTTTGTATTAATTTAAATAAGTGTTTATTTTGTAGTTGCATTTTATCTACACTCACCTCACTACCTACAGCCCTTGTGCATATAGCCATGACATCTTTCGCAAGTTTACACCCCTGGATTGACATTTAGACCAAACTGAATCTAGTTATTAAATATTAAATCTTTCTCATTCTTTACCCCTAGTTTTGGCCTATCATTTTGGCGTCGATGTTGAGGAAAGGCCTTAATGGCATGTTAGCCTGGTGAGATGAGTTAGGACCAATGCGTTAGGATGAAAGCTCACGGAATTGCTAGCCTTGCCTAGGTGATTAGTCCTAATTTGTGTTGTTTTAAATCATATAGATGCATGGTTTGAGTTTGTAGGTAGATCTTAGAAGATAAAATAATTTATATTCACACCAATTGCTATGAGTCAATTAATAGGTAAAGAAGTAATTTTGAAAAAACAAGACAAAAAGAAAACCATAAAAATGTTGCATTTTTAAGGTAGTTCAAACACATCAATTTTAAATTTAAAAACCAAAGAAGAAATTGGTGGGATAATCGCACTGACACAAGGTGATGTTTTTATATTCCCTCTACCTAAAGAATGCAACTTAGATTATCACGATCTTCCCTTACCATTGTCACAAGCATCTACAAATCTTATTCCTATAACTAAGCAACAAATAATTGATGAATTTTTAGAGGGACAATGGATTTTTGAAAATGAATCCATAGATGAAGATTTGACCATTTGTTGTTCGATTTGTTGTAAGGAAGAAGATAAGTGCACATGCCAAGCTATTCAAGAGGACATGAAGAAGGAGATAGATGCTATAAGTGAGTCTCGACATGATAAAGGTGGAAGTGAACAAGTCTTCTTTGTAACTCAAGGAAAACTTCAGACATCAAATTGGGAAGGTTGAGGCATGCGTAATGATTTTGAAATGTCTTATAGTTCTTTTGGATTAGAAAGACAATATGTTTCTTCACAAAATGCTTCTCCACCTAACATTTTTGGCGAATGGGAACAATCTCCATCTTATCAAAAATGTCATAATAAATGCTCACAACAACCACAACACCCATCATTACCATCTCCATTATACCCATCCTACTTAATCCCACCAACTCTATATCCACAACTAATTTTACCATTTTCATATCCCATTCATATCACCCACCATCCACTTCAACATATCCACCAAGGGCAACTACAATGCCTAGTAAAACATTACATAATAAGGTGGTTCAAACTACATATAATAATGAGATTTCAATGATCCCTTTACATTCTATTAATGTGCTTCAAATTGGTGAATCACAATTGCAATCTATTAATACAACTAAAGGATGTGATTTTGGTTTAATTGAATGAGAAGAACAATATGATCAACTAAAAGATAATCAACTTAGTTCTTCATATCTACTTAATGAATCACAACTTTTAAAAATAATTCGCACATAAGGAAACAATTCAATCTGATTCTAATTTGATCATTAAAATTATAAATGTGTGTTGAAATTAATCGTGCAATATGAAATGGTCAACTATATGCCTTAATGATTCAAGAGTTGTGTGAGATACATAATGACATCCTACAAGATATATCATTTATAAATATTTTTATACTCAAACATCTAGATCTTTGGAGGCCTATGGTAAAAATGCATATTCCTCACACACTTATTGATTTAGGTCCACTAATAATTAATTGATTAAGCACAACTAGATGAGTTTGAATGCATTAATGACCTGCTACAAATAGACGATCATTCATTAAAGATCAAAGATATTAAATGTCTTTTATTAATTCTTTGGATTATCCTAATACCCTCATGATTTTGCAATGTGAAATTAAGTTGGGGGGGAAAATCTATCTCAAGCTTTACCCTTGATAAGAAAGGTGTGGTTGTTGGCTTGCAGTCAATCAAGCAAAACCGAACTAGAAGATCTCTCGCATACTTGGATTGAGCAACATTGATTCTTGATTCATTCTGGCTGATTTCAAGTCCAAGGTAAAAGTGTAGGAGACCCATGTCTGTCATGGAAAATCTATCATGCAAAGCAGATTTAATTGCAGCAATGGTTGTGGCTGAACTACCTATTATTAGTAGATCATCTACATAGAGCAATATGATCAACAGAGAGTCAGTTGTTCTCATCATATAAACATTTGGATCAGATTTGCATCACATGAAATTCTGAGATAGTAGATAAGAGTCCATTTTAGCATACCAAGCTCTAGGTGCTTGCTTGAGGCCATAGAGTGACTTCTTGAATCTACATAATAAAGATGAATTTTGTACATACCCTTGCGGTTGCTCCATGTAGATTTCTTCCTTGAGATCACCGTGAAGAAATGCGTTCTTCACATCCATGTGGTGAACCTCCCACCTTCTTCTTGCTACAATGGCAAGAGCCATCCGAATGGAGTCCATTTTTGCTACTAGAGCAAAAGTCTCATCAATGCCATGAACTTGTTGAAAGCTCCCTTAAATATGTCACTGTCTTTATTCATTCTTGCCAAATGGAGTACATTTTTTTTTTTTTGAAATCTTTAACAAGGCTCAAGGTATTCTTAAATATGTCACTATCTTTATTCATTCTTTGGATTATCTTAATGCTCTCATGCCTTTGCAATATGAAGTTAAGTTGGGGGGGAATCCCTTGAATTTTGACGATTCTTGGTTGATTTCTAATAAAACCTCATTGATTGTTTCATTGGTGCTTCTAATGAAACCACTTGTGTGATACTTGGACCAAATCACGGTTTGAATTCTTGTGTTAATTGGACTTGAATTTATATTGTGTTCACACAAGCATTCATTGTAATTCATCCATTTTATTCAAACATTAATAACTCTACCCTTCATTTTACAAAAATGAATAATCTACTCATTAATGGTGGAGTTATTAAATGGATGAAGTTGTACAAATTTAACATTACTATACTTGATATGCTTGGTCTTGAGAATATGGTTGCAGGTTTATTATCCAATTTTGTACAAATTTACCATTACTTAACTTGATATGCTTGGTCTTGAGAATATGGTTGCAGGTTGATTATCCAATTTTGTACAAATTTACCATTACTATACTTGATATGCTTGGTCTTGAGAATATGGTTGCAGGTTTATTATCCAATTTGCCCAACATTTTTGCACCAATTGATGATGCTTCTCTACATGAGCATCCAAAAACACATTTTGTTGGCCTTCATAGTTGTATGGGGAATATCAAGTTTCTTTTGTGTTTCTCTCTTGGAGATCACAACAGGATTATTGGGCAAAATGTGAACAACATTCATGTGTAGAACTTCTCTTGATGATAGACCATGTGGAAGAAGTACTATAAGATCCATGAATCTTGCAGCACTATGTTCTTGAGCTACACATTCAGAGACAACTTGAAGACATGAGCAAGGAGCTTGAATACATTCTAACACAAATCATCACAGTCCATAGAGATGAGTATCCACCTACCTTAAGTTGTATGGACACATTGGACAAGTTGAGAGCCTACAATTGGTATTTCACTACTGTTGATGCGTGTTTTGTGACCCACACAGCACGTTTTTAGAATAAGGTGTCCAAAGATGCTCTATTCTCTCTTGAAAAATTGCCTTATACGCTAAGATTGCAGAGAAGATCATACGACAATTCCAATGTTTAGGGTGGTCAAATCTTGGCAATGGAATCAGCTAAATGGACGTAGTGAATTGCTGGTTATCACAAGGGGACTTACGCTTGACAAACTACTCTAAGGTCAACGCTCTATATTTTTTTTTAGATTTTCTGCTTTGACAATCATAAAAAAAAGGAAATTCAAGAGACAATAAAGACCAAGTGAAACTAATAACAAGACTTTGTTTCGCCACGCAAAAAAAGGTAACACGTCAACTACGCAAAGCAAGTGCAATCTTCAAAGGGTTTGTGCTTAAGATTATATTTTGAACAATACCATCAATTGAACAATATCATTCCAAATACATATTAAGGCATCCACATCATGAGTTCAGATTAGCTTTTCGCATTAAATGAAAATCATTCATCCAAAGAAAGCATGAACAAATAGTTTCACCAAATCTTTATGATCAATCTATCATTCATTCAACTACTTTTATTGAATCTATGTGGAAAGAGAATATGCAACCATGCAACCACTTGATAACAAAGCAATTAAAAGCAAATCATGCAACTTGAGCTTTCTTATCATAAGTAGCCATTAGCAACAATTTCATAGAACTCTCTC
The DNA here is from genome assembly GCA_007258455.2 of Sequoia sempervirens. NCBI lineage: Eukaryota > Viridiplantae > Streptophyta > Pinopsida > Cupressales > Cupressaceae > Sequoia > Sequoia sempervirens. Next base: position 38,365 of record VDFB02265212.1, read on the forward strand.
CCAATTATTCTAATCTCTAATCTCTCTTATTCTAGCTCTCTAATCTCTTCTAATATCTAATGATCTAATCCTTTCTTCTAATGATTTCTAATGAAAATGAGAGAATGGGAGGGGGGTTTATATAGAGTTTTTGAGATATAATGAATGGCCAAGATTACACCAGAATCAACGGCAGAGATTAAAAGATAAAACCCTAATTAGGGTTTCCCAGAATACAATTATAGTTAACTGCCAGTGAAGTGCCGTGAAGAGCTAGTCCTTTGAGTGTGCATCCTTATCCTGTTGGGAAGCATTGTATCGAATGAATCTGGAGACTATGGTGCTAACCTCCTCGATTGTGACAAGTGGCAGCATGCTAACCTTGTATTCTAATAGTTCCAGATCGTTTGCACACTCTGCAAAGGCGATTTCCCATTCCGATTCCTGCTTCTGAAAGGCATGCCATACAGAAAAGAAATTGGCTGCCTTAGTCAAGTTTTGTTTGAGGACAGGGCCAATGGTGACAAGGAACTTCTCTTGGATTTTATTCTTCAAATTTTCCTGCTACAGATGATTCTCTCTAACAACATCCCTCTCTAATGCATCAACAGCTATCTGTAGGACCTTGTTTTGAATTTCCTTTGCTTTCTCTTCAATTCGAATAGAATCTGCCTTCACTTTCTCCAAGACATCATTCCTTGTGATTAGTGCTTGGTACCAACCATTAAAGTCATATGATGCACCTGCTGCAATAACTTTCCCTTCAATCAATTCCTGTTTAGGAACTCCTTTCAATACCCTGAGGCATGGAATGATTATGTCTTGAATATCCTTAGCATTCTCCCATGTTTCTGCCAAACTCGAAATTCTTGAAAGTAGGAAAGATGATTGATCATAGGCCAACATTAATCTTTCTGCAAACACTGCTGCTTCATCACTTTTGTCATTTATCCATTCTTTGCTCTCTCTAGCTGAAGTGATTTCTTCCTCAAAAGTCTCCTGCGAAGTATTCATTAGTGGAGGTTCTGCTGAGTTGGCCTAACCAAGAGGTTTAGTCAGGTGCTTAATGTATTTCTTCAGACGTTCCACTTCCTTCTCGCAATCCTTTCTTTTTGCTACTTCTTTTTCCAGCCTTACCTTGATTGTAGCAACTAAATTATCTAGATCCTCCACCTCTTGCCTCTTTGTTGTTGGGCCCAAATTGACAGTGGTAATTGCATAATCTTGAGGAGTAATTTCCTCTCTTGTCTTGTCAACTGTTGGCACAGCAATATGTACTGTACGTTGGCCTACTTCATCTTTTTGAATGGTGGAAAGTATCTTGGCTGGTTTCTTCACAGGGGTTGTGTCCAATCTGGCCAAGAAATCGGCCATGTCATCTTCTTCTAACATGTCTACTTGTTCAACTGTCTTTAAACTTTCCCTCAGCCAATCCGGAATGGTAAGCTGCTCTACAACTTCTTCTTCTTCTTGAATTTCCTGTACACAAGGAGCACTCTGAATTCCCTTGAGGGCGGAAATCATTCCCTCTTGGAATTCACCATCCACAACGTTAACTTCATCATCAGATTGGAGAATCTCAGTGTCTGTAGGAGATGGCGGTTGATCTTCTTCTAGCTGGATGGGAAGGGGAGAAGGAATTCTTATATCTGCCAAAGATTCATCAATATCCATTATGTCATTAATATTTGTAGATGCAGCTGAGTGGGGTGGCTTAGCCTTCTACTTCTTCTGAATAGGCTCTTCAACCACAGCCCTGTCCTTGGACTTCCTTTTCCTTGAACTAACATTTTCAACTAGCTCACTTCCTTGGCACGCTCCAACGTTCGAGGAATAAGACTCTACCTTGCCTATCAAATCATATGTCAGCCCTACATTGTTCCACCTTAAATCCTGAACTTGACCACTGAGAGTACTGGACAACGGGCCTCATGAAGGTGTCCAAATCTGCAAGCTCTGGCTCAGACCATCTTATAGGAAGCAAGGGTCTACTTTCATCAAATCCTGGCTGAGTGAACTCACCATCATCTTCAATTTGATCTGGTATCCTGAAGAGCTCGGTTGTCCTTATCAAGCTAACTGGTAGTCGAGACCACATTCTCTTTCTGACTTTGAACTCATCAGCAGCATTTGCCCAATAATCTTCTAGCTTGACTTTGTGCTTATACTTCCTTCTACGGATCCTATATGGCGATGAGGATTGAAATTATCCCGAGACCGATATGAATTGAAGGGATACTTTTCTATTTTCAGTCTGGCACTTTCTGCTGCTTGTGCTGATGGGCACGATTCTTCCATATTGCCGTCTAAAAGGACATCCCGTAAAACCCTGGATCCAGATGTAGGTGAATCTAGGAAACTGGATATACCAGGATCCATATCTGTTGATGAGGCTTTTGGATTCATGAGATAATCTTTGATGTGCTCCTCCTTGCAATATTCTTGTTATATACATGAGAAATGCATCGTGAGCTCTTCTAAAATGTGCCTTTTCTAATAGTTGCAGTTGAGGGTAGCAGTTATATACTTTAAGTTCATTTTCTCTATTACCTACCGTACCTCGGCATATCAATCCAGCATATCTATTAGCTCTTGCCAGCATGTAAACCACATATGAGCTCATATGGAAGGACTTGGTGCGCTCCAAATTGACTAGTTGTTCATGGATGTTATTGCTAATCATTCTTGCCCAATTGAACATTCTAACTCCAGAAACAATTCCATCTATGAAGAAATACATCCATGTTTGAAATAATGCACCTTGGGGGCTGCCCATTATTCTATTTAGTAGCAAAATTATATCACCATAATCCTCCTTAAAATCTGTCCGCCGCAAAGTCTTTGGCATCTTCTTAATTGGCCTTGGTTTCAGCAACCATGACTTGTTAAAACTAGCTGTGCATTGCTCACTTCTTTCTTCAAAAATTCTCCTTGTGTCTTCCTTGGTTTTATATGAAGACTTGTGGTGGCTAGGAATGCCAAAGGCTTCCTGAATGGCGCACTCTCCAAGATGTGCTAAGACTCTCCAGTCAGGAGCAACAATTTTCCTTTCCTCTGGATTATAATGTCTTGCGCATTCCACCATTAATTCAGGGCACTCAACAGCCAGAGGAAATCCAGCTGCCTGGACAATTCCATTTCGTACCATTCGGCGAGCTATGGCTGTGGGCATGAGTCCATTTAGTCCCATCATTCTTTTTTTTAATTCTTCAAAATCTACATGTCCCATGTCAGTATCTTTGATATTCTTCCATTTTGAATTGACTTTGGTTTCCAGCTGCGGTCCTTTACTCGCAAACTTCATTTGTTTCTTCTTTGAAGATTCGCCTTGTGTAGTCATCCACCTGCAGGAAAGAAAACATATTAATTTAAATAATTTAATTCGGATTTCCTCTCTCCTGAAAATATTAATTTTCATCTCGTCAAAATCATATTTCACAAAAAGTAAGCTGAAAAATAAAAGGACTGAATAAATTTTGGAAGAGTGCATAAAATCAGAAGTAATAATGAATTCCATTAATCTCCATATTGAATTCTTGAAAATGTTACTCTTTTGGTGGCAATTCAGCTGTGAAGAATTTTGACTTTACTTCCGAAAATCAAGCCAACCGTTCAGAAATTTCTCTCTTCAATTCCAAATTCTCTCCTGAAAATGACTTCTCTTCTAATTGCTTCTCAAGAAAAATTAAACTTGCTCAAAGATATGGTGAAAATGACTTGTTGAATTGCCTTTTAAGGTTGAGCGATTGATTTGTTTTAGCAATTTCATTTTTCTTCTCTTGAGTTCTCCTCTTCAGCAAAGTAAGTTTCCAAATTTATGTCTCTTTTCTTGAGTAAGTTTCCAAATTTATGTCTCTTTTCTTGAGTAAGTTTCCAAATTTATGTCTCTTTTCTTGAGTTCGAAATCTTCAAGATAAACTTTGGAAAATAAGAAAAGATTTTCATGAATTTTCAATTTTATTTTACAGACTTTTAATTTTCTCCAAATTTAAAAAATATTTAAAAATTTATTCATCAATTTCAATGTTGGATGAATATTTTTTATTTTCTCTCTCCTGAAGTCTAACTTCATGTCGAATTTTTAATTCTCTCTCTCTTGATGTCAAGGTGAATTTTGTGTCGAATTCTTCATTTCAAGGCGAATTTCATACTTTCTTTGCCATTTTCATCTTGGCATGGGCATATTTTATGTTGAATTCTCCATTTCTATCTCCTAAAATTGGACTTCTCATTGGGTTGCCATACTCTCTCTCTTCTCATGGCGAACTTTCTTAGACTTGTTCAATTTATTTTTCATTCAAGTGTCATGGCGCACTTTCAAGGCTTCTTCCATTTATTTTTATAGCCTTCATAGGAATGGCGGACTTCTAAGGTGATTGCCTTCTTGTTATTCATTTTTCCATAGCCTTCTAGGAATGGCGAACTTCCTTATCTTCATTTGTCTACCTCTCTCTAGGCAGACTTCCTTGTCTTCATGCCATATGTTAGGCTGGGTGGACTTTACTTGATGCTTTCTATTCCTATGGTAGACTTTGTAAACATTTTCCAAATGATAGTAGGCTGGGTGGACTTAGTGGCTTTCTTTCCAGCGGACTTGCTAACTGAAATGTGCCGTGCAAATTTTGCTCTAAATTTTCTGTATTGGCCCCTTTGGAATTTTGTCCAACACTTGATGTGCGAGCTGATTTTATGCTGTTATAATTTGCTGATTGTTTGCTTGGTTTGAAGGGAACTCGTTTCATCACACAGTGGTTAATGTTATGCAAATACTTAACAGCATTGTACTGAGTATAATAGAACCTATTACAAGATAGCTTTAAGCAAGAAACAAGTACAGCAGTTCCTAGACAAGATTGCAGACTTAACAGACTTTCATAAATTTAGATCAGATTCTTCCATACTCAGTAAATTGACTCAGAACTCCCATGACAAGGTGCATTCAGTGCTATGGACTATAACCAAGGAAACTAATCTCAGATAATCGTTATCCAAAATGTTACCAGGTATTCCCAGTTGAACTTTTACAATTTTAATCATTCAATTCAGACTCAGCAAACAGAAACAAGTTACAATATTTTCCCAGCCATCAGAGAACAAACATTTACTGCTGTTATAGAATTGCAAGCTCAGACAGATGCTATGTTTTCCCCATATTTCATTGGTGACTTCAAGCTAGAACCCCCACCCATTGTATTTTCAAATATATGGGAAGATTACAGTCTGATGATAAACATTCACTTTCAGTAATGGATTGCAGCCCTGACTGCAACAAGCTAAGGACGGCTAGGGTTTTGGTGAAATATTTCTTGAGTCTACATTGCCCAGAATGGACTTACAGCTGTATGGGAAATGCAATAGCCGCTAAAAAAGTCTAGAATAATAAATCACAGACCTGAAACAGATGCCTGGAGATCAGAAATATTTTGGAGATCATCTTCAGCATGCTGTGAGTCGTCTGTGCCAAGAGAGACAGCCCGTCCAACATAAGATAGTTGCAAAAACCTTCCCAAAATGATGCGAATCAGCTCCCAACAGGACGCCTAGCTAAAGGCCTTAATAAACACCTTCTACAGTCTTCCAATGTCAAGCACGCACCAGCAAAACGTGGACATCTACATCGCCATACTCAGAAAATCGCGTCATACACTGAGTGCCCCGTTTTTGCTCAAACACGTCCCAAGTCAAGAGTTTAATGTATGAAGAAGAAACGCCTAGGGTTACTCCATAATGGACGCCTTCAAGGATGTATGGAAGATGCTTAGATTCGACCCCTTTGATGAAGCAAGCTCAGACTAAAAGAAACACGAAAATCTGAATTGAATCACCTCAGCTATGTCAGATGATTTCACTGACGAAACTGGTATCGCTTGAAACCAGCCATTAATAATCAGAATATAGAATGTCGATTCTCTTCTTTTTTTTCCTTTCCTTTTGTATTCCCCATACCAACATAAAGTGACTTTCCCCTTTTTTTTTGGTAAAACAATATTTTGACCTTTCATAAGTCACTTTTGATTTTTCACTATCAAACATAAGTGACTCTTATAAGATGATATTTAAAATATTTCACAAGTCACTTAAAAGGCATTTCCACTAAGTCACTTAATAAAGTGATTTAATTAGTTACCCATACCACCACTTGAGATTAATTTGAACCTTAGGCAAATACTAGTAATTAATTAAATGATTCCCTCAATATCAACATTACCTCGGGAATTAAAAGGCTACGTGATCTTCTAAGAGCTATCAAGTAGGGGACATTACACAAACTTTCTTTCCACTCATCACTTCCTTAGTATGGGCGGACTTCCTTATGGACTTTCCATTTGACTTTCCAATAGATGGTGGACTTTTAAGAGGACTTTCCACATGATTTTTATTCAACTCTTTAGCTAGGCGGACTTTATAAAGCATTTTCCATTTGTTCTAAGGTTAGCAGACTTCTTTAACTACTTGCCAAGCTCTTTAAGGTAATGGACTTTCCTGCTTTTCCAAATGCTCCTCTCTTAGGAGACATGGCCCCAAGAAGATATAGTTGCCGATTCTATATATATCTGGTTACGCCCACCCACCCCCTACCATTTTATATAGGACGTATAGAATCCCCTACCCCTACCGCCATGGTGTTCCGGATGGGAAGTAATTCAATAAGGATGGTTTGGCCGGCAGGATGGTTTGACCGGAATAAGGCTTACGGAAAGCAATGGAATGAAACGCTAGAAAGCCGCCTACTATAGTGCCCAAATGCAGGGTGGGAAATTAGGAGGATAGCCGTAGGCATGTTACGTATAGAATCTGGTGTTTGCCCAGCCGGGCCGCATAGAATTGTAGGGCCGGGGCTAACCCTGAGAATTTGATTGATGAAATGTGTGGACCGAGAATTTTATTTCTAGTGCTCTTCCAAATGCTATCAAGAGTCGGGTGGACTTCATAGAGGACTTTCCACATGATTTCCCAAGTCTAGGCGGACTTTGAAGGTGTTCTTCCATTTACCACTCTCACCTCGGACTTTCAGCCTCTTTTCCATGTCTTCATGAAGTTGGGCAGACTTTCAAGCCACTTTGCCATTCATTCGAGAGCTAAACTCTCCATAATTAGGTGATTTCCACCATTTGACCATGAATTTCATGCTGGTTGCACCATATTTTCTAATTTTTCATTGACTTTTCCAAATTTTCCACTAATTTTTGTGATTTTTTGATTGATTTTTTCAGATTTTTAATTGATTTTTTGATTTGGAAGTCTGATTTTTTATGCTTTTTCATTGATTTTTCAAAATTTTCATGCTTAATTAGATTTCACCATGGATTTCATGAATTGTTTCAATAGATTTTATGTGATTTTCCATTTGCTTTTTGGGGCTTTTGACTAGTTTTTTGAAATCCAGGCACTTTCTAAAGATAGAAACCCTGCCAAAAATAGAAACTTTTCCAAAAATAGTAACTTTCCAAAAATAGCCCCTAAAAAATAGAAAGTCCAACATGGCCCAAAAATGCCAAAAATGAAGTCCCTAAAAAATAGGGGGTCCGGAGGGTCAATCCCCAAAAAGTAGGAGATATCATAATTGGATGAAACGATAGTCAATCTTCGTCCTTCAAGCCTTCTGAGTCCATCTAAAGGTTTAGGCACTGATTCTAACTCAAAATCTCAGCTTGGCTCTAGATGATGGCTTAAAACTCTCTCGAAAACCCTAGAGCAAAAAGAACCATGAAAATGAAGCTCAAGGAAAAACCAAACGAGCAAACCAAGGAGGGTCCCCATTTGCAATGGGTCGATGTGTGAATTAGGTCACAACATCTGGCGACGCCACGTGAGGAATGTTCCTGAACATTCCAAAGATAAAGACCTATTCTGAATCTAGAATCTTTAACTAAATCAAACTAACTTACCTCTAGGTTAAAAGTGTACTCATAAGGGAAAGGAATCCTAGATTGGATCGAGACACTTTTCCCTTCAATCACAAGTGTGTGCAAATGCGTTCATTCCATCTCATAAAATTAGTATGATTATTTGGTTCTATCATGACAAGCCGTGTAATTTGTCTCAACTCCAAAAGCATCCTTGGATAGAGCCTTGCTGCCAGCGAGCATTTATAGCCCCGATGAGGTTATCCTCAATAAACTCATGGAGATTGCTCTACTTCCAGCGATTTATTATTTCTTTTGATTTCCTTATTTTCTCTTTTGATGATTGATCAATTTGAGTGCACGCCTGTAGAGATGTTTGCACACCCAAAGCCAAATGTTTTGATTTGCTCATTTTTTTCCTTTTATTCTTTTAATAATTCTTTTCTTTTCACATATTTCCACATTTTGGCTTGTAAGCAATCAAGCTCACATGGGTTTGAGTATTATAGTGGTGCTAGAGCTAGACTTTTGATTAGCCTCACCCTAACTTCTCCAAGGAGACCATAATGACTCAAAGAAATTATTGTGTAAAAATATAGTGATCTTCAATACTCAGTGTTTAGATACAATATAAGATTCCCCTTCTAGCCAAGTACAAATCCTAACCTAAAGTTAAACTAGAAGGACTCAATCTCGGATTCTGAGATTCCTAACAAGTATTTATCAATGGAATGATCTAAACATTACTTTGCGGAATAAGGCCAGTGTGTGTGTTTGAAACCTTGTCACCTTCTTGCAAATTTGGATCCTCCATTTATTCCAACTAAACCTAAAGCAACCAAACGTAAGGAAATGAGAGCAAAGCAAACTAATCTAGGAAAGCAAGGAAAACCAAAAGAAAAAACCAAACCCAACTGAAAATAAATCTAGTCTAGCTATGTATAGGGCAAGACCCACTAGGAGTCTAGGACTGGAAGTAATGCTTCAAGAATTTCCCATTGATGGACAAGGGAACTTCTTCTCCAGTTAGTGTCTTCAATTTAAAAGCATTGTCTCCCAAAATTTCCAAAATCTGAAAGGGACCCATCCATAAGTTGTCAAATTTGTCGTGGTCTCCTCTTCGTTCATGAGTTTGTCCAAACAAAGGACTAAATCAAAAATTCAAAACGCCTTAACTGTTGCTCGTCTGTCGAACCATCTTTTCACAATATCTTGATGTTTGGAAAATTTCTCCAAGGCTTGATCTCTTTTCTCTTCCAAAAGCAGTAACTGTGACAATCTTGTTTTAACTCTCTTCTTCTTCCAAACATTCTTGCATGAACTGTAGGGTTGGAATTCTCAACTGTATAGGAAATATGGGATCTTTTCCATAAACCAGATGGTAAGGTGATGTACCCAAGGAACTTTTTACTCTTACTCTATCTTCCCAAAGAGTGAATCTCAATTGTTTGTGCCAGTCCTTTGGATTCTTGTCTAGTAGTTCTTGATGGCATTCAATAAATTCTTATTTGTGGATTCTGCTAATCCATTGCCTTGGGGATAATAATTTGACTAAAATTTCAAGGTGATACTATACTCAAAAGCCCAGTTAGAAAATATCAATGAAGAAAATACATAACCATTAAATCACATACTAAAGCATGAGGACATCCAAATCTAGTGATAATGTTTTCTTCTAAAAATCTAATTACAACATCAGTAGTGCAAAATTTCAAAGCTTGAGCTTCTGACCACCACATACAGTAGTCAGTTGTGGTTAGAATATACCTGTGTTGTGCAGAGGATGGTGGATTGATCATACCACTAAAATTGAGTCCCCACTTTGCTCGAAAGGTCTTACTTCGATCACAGGTTGTAGTGGCATAGCGGGATTCCTCTCTCGTGCAGTAGTTATCTGGCATGTGTGGCAAGTCTTCACATTATCGTATGCATCTTTAAATACTGTAGGCCAATAATATCCAGCCATTAGAACTTGGTGTGCTATTATCAAAGCTCCTCCATGACCTATTCCGAATCTGGAATGAAAATGTTCCATTATCTATTTTGCTTCATCCTTTCTGAGACATCTCAGGAAAATTCCTTCATGGTTTCCTCTGTACAAGACTTCTCCTTGCAACATATATCTTTCACTCTTCATTCTCAAGGCCCTTTTTTGTACTGGATTGAGATGGTTAGGGCATTTGTGATTGAGCAGAAAAATATGTGATATCATCGTACCATTCATCTAGAGATAACTCTTGTAATTCATACACCTGTTGTACTAGTTTTGGTCCTGTGGCAATAGTCTGTGTTAAAGCTTGGCCACAAACAATCTTCATTGGCTGAATTTTGACATCATACTCTTGGATAATTATAACCCACTTGCCTCTTCTCTCTCCTCATTCATTTTGCATCAGGAGGGTTTTAACATTCACATTTGGGACTACAACAAAGACTTTACTTCTCAAAATGTAATGTCAAAATTTCTTTATTGCTTTAACCAAAGCATATGCTTGTTTATCAATGTTCAGGTATTTCAACTCCGCATCTTTGAAAGGTGCACTCATAAAAGTAATAGGATGTTCATCTTTTTCATCTACATCCTTTATGTTAACATTGCAACACATGTATGTTCTGATGCAAAATAGTAGAGATAAAAAGGTTTTGTATAATCAAGACTAACCAAGACAGGAGCATCAACTATGGCATGTTTGATTTCTTCAAAATCTTTCCTTGCTGGCTCCATCCATTCTACCTTTGCATCTTTTTTCAACATTTCATTCATGGGCCTGACTATCTCAACAAATCTTGTTATGAATTTTCTTACAAAGTTAATCTTCCCAAAGAAATACTTCAACTCCTTCTAACTTGATGGTAGACCAATCCTTTTAATAGCCCCTACTCGATCAAGGTCAATAAGAATACCCTTTTCTGTTATCACGTGGCCAAGTAGTTTTCCTTTAGTTACCCCGAATATGCATTTCTTCGGGTACATCTTTCAAATATCCTTATCAAATCTTTGACATGATTTTCCCTTCTCTTTGAAAACACAGTAAGGTCATCCATGTAGACAATGATGCATTTTCCTATGAGATCTTTGAAAGCAATGTCCATGGCCCTTTGAAAGGTGGCTCCTGCATTGATCAGACCAAATGCAAGATCTCATAGGAAAATGCATCATTGTCTGCATGGATGACCTTACTTTGTTTTCAAAGAGAAGGGAAAATCATGTCAAAGATTTGATAAGGATATTTGAAAGGGATGCCATTTGGTTTGATCAATGCAAGAGCCACCTTTCAAAGGGCCATGGACATTGCTTTTAAAGATCTCATAGGAAAATGCATCATTGTCTACATGGATGACCTTACTGTGTTTTCAAAGAGAAGGGAAAATCATGTCAAAGATTTGATAAGGATATTTGAAAGATGTAGAAAATACAAAATATCGTTGAACCCGAAGAAATGCATATTCAGGGTAACTGAAGGAAAACTACTTGGCCATGTGTAACAGAAAAGGGTATTCTTATTGACCCTGATCGAGTAGGGGCTATTAAAGGGATTGGTTTACCATCAAGTCATAAGGAGTTGAAGTATTTCTTCAGGAAGATTAACTTTGTAAGAAAAAGCATAACATCAATTTAAACCCTAACCCTAATCCTGATTGAATTCTAACCCCATCCTAAGCCTTGCCCTAAACTTTATCTAGAACCCTTACCCTAATTGAACATCAATTGAACCATAACCTGGCACCCTAATTAAATCTCAGTCCTAATTAAATTCTAACTCTCACACTAATTAATCATCTAACACTAACCCTAACCCTTACACAAACCCTAACACTAATCTTAATTTGTAACTCCTAACTCTAACCCTAATATAAATCTAACCTTAACTCTCACCCTAATTGAATGCAAACTCTTTGACCCTAGGATTTATATTAAAACCCTAACCCTAACCCTATTAAAATTCAACCTTAACTAAGCTTGATCCCTAACTCTAAGCCTAACCTATTGAATTTTAACCCTAATTGAACCCAAACCATAATTGAACCCTAACCCTAATGCTAAACCCAAGCTTTATTTTAGAACCCTAACCCTAACTAAATGTTGACCTAACTTTAATCCTAATTATAACCCTAATTGACCTCTAATTGAATCCTAATTGAAGCTTAATCCTAACTAATCCCTAACCCTAACACTATCCCTAATTCAAACCTAATCCTAATTAATCCTTAACCCTAACCCTTATTTTCATCATGATCTATCTTCAATCACTGAAACCCTCCAGGCTTTATCATAGAATTTTCATTGAACCCTAACCTAATTTAATCTTAATCTTAATCATATTCATCTCTCTCTCTCTAGACATATATATCTCCCTCTCTCTCTCTACACACACACACATATATATCTCCATCTCTCTCTAATATACATATATATCCTAATTTATTGCATTTGTACCTCTCTCCATATATATATCTCTCTCTACCTCTATATATAACTTCATATATCTTTCTATCCCTCCATAGATCTCCCTCTCTTTGTCTCCCCTTCTTTATATCTCTATTTCTCTCTCCCTCTCTCTCCATATCCATCTTCATATTTATCTCTATCTTCCTTTCTACTTCTCCCCTATCTCTATCTCCTTACCTCTCCCTACATATCCCTCACTCTTTCCCCTATATCTTTTCTAATCTCTCTCTCTCTCCCTATCACTCTCTCTTTTTATATCTCTCCACTTCTCTATTCTCTCTCTATTTCTCCCCCATCCCTCTCTCCCTATATATATCCCTCTCTATCTATATCTCAATATCTCTCCCTCACTCACACACACACTCCCTATTTCTCCCTCCCTATATTTATCTCTATATATTTCTCTCACTCTCACACATAAACTCCCTATTTCTCCTCCCGATATATGCCTCTCCCTATTTGAAACATAACCTTAATTGGACCCTAACCATAATTAAATCTTAACGCTTACCATAGTTAAACTGTAATTGAAAATTATCACTTTATAACCCTAGTTATAACCCTAATTAAACCCTAGTTGTAACCTTAATTCAACCTTAATTAAACTCTATTTGCACCCAAACCTAATTGAATTCTAATCCTAACTTTGAACCCTTATTTAATCATAACCCTAACACTAACCCTTACCCTAATTTAATCTTAACTCTAATTGCAACCTAATTGAATCCTAACTAAAATTGGACCATAAACCTAACCTTGATTAAACCTTTCCAATAACCCTATTTCTAATGGAAAGCTTAATTCTAATTGTAACCCTAATTGAACCCTAACTCTAACCTCAAATAAACCCTAAACCTAGCCTAACCTTAGCCCTAACCTTAGTCAGACCTAACCCTAACCCTTATTAAAACATAACCTAAATTGAATCCTAATTGAATCGTAGCCTAACCCTAATCGAACATTAGACCTAATTAAACTCCAACCATAGACCTAGTTAAATTAAAACCATGTTTTCAATCGTAATCCTAATTGAACCCTAATCCTAACCCTAATTAAACTCTAACCATGATTGAACCATAACCCTAATTAACCCTTATCCCTAATTTAACTCTAACCCTAACTCTAAACCCTAATTCAACACTAACCCTAACACTAATTGTATTACCCCAAATGAACCCTTTGCCTAACCCTAACCCTAATTAAAACCTAATTTAATCCTAATCTTAATTGAACTCTAACTCTAACCTTATTTGAGTCCAAAGTTTCATTGAATAATGCTAGCCCGAAGTAAACACTAACCCTAACCTTAATTAAACCCTAATCATAATTGAACTTTGACCCTAATTATAACTGTTAAATAAATATTTGAGTAGCTCCATTAGGGTTTATCTTTTTTTATTGTGTGTGTGTCGGCCTATGCATCGTCGAGTTTGCTCGGCTTTTTTATCAAAGTTTTGATCTGCCGCTTTGCGCATCTACTATTCGCAACTTTGGGTATCGACATTCCTTTCAGATACTGGGAAAATTCGTTGTGCTGCCACGTGTTGCGGTTACGAGATACTTTTGTTTCTTGTTTGCTTGAGGCCTCGTCAGGCTGCGAAATGCTTCCACAAAGCCTTCATTCCTAAAAGGTGTTAGCGGGCCCCACATCTTGCTACATGGCAACCGTTCTCAAATCTTTCAACGCGGGGATGAAATAGCAACTACGAGCAACGAAATGCTGCCACGCGTCTTTTACACCCGACTGATGGAGCGTTCCCTCCGCTCTGATAAGGTTCTCAGCCCTTTCGACACATGTTGCATTTTCGCAAATCCTTGGCAGCGATGGGAGAAAGGTTCATGCAGGCAGCGAAAGGTTGCCATGTGCCTAACGACTGATTTGTTATGCGGTCGATAAGCCAAATGAACTAAATAATGCTATTGGTTGCTGCTTGTCATAATCATTCACAACGATGGATGACACTTGTCTGATCGAGCTTGGCTGGGACCACCGCCATCATTACAGAGGATGCACCTATGCCCGGGATGACTGGATGTTGTGTTCCGGCTCGATGTTGTTGTAACGACCTTGGGAATATTCTGATTCAAGCATCATTGCAGAAGATTGCGAGATCTTTTCTACTGCTGTTCTCCGAAGCGATGGGAGGTTTTCCTGCTATATATACTATCCCTAGGCTTCTGAGTAAAGGGAGGAATTGGAGAAAAACATGCTGGTTTTAGCAAAAAGATGCCAGGCCTCTATTACTGTTTCATTTAATTGCAAAACTCTCAAACTGTGCCAATTGTTCGGCCTTTCTATTTTTTCATGCTTTTGATTAAACTGTGAACTGTGCTTTATATTATCTTGACACTTCATTTGAAGAACTTCTATATATGTTGGATGCAAGTTTGCTTACCTAGATCATGTCTAATGACTCTTCTTGGCAGTGAGAATGTATGCAATATCATTTTATGTCAATAAATGAATTGTCTATGCTATAATTTTAAGTCCCTAATGTTTTGGAATACAACAACCCCATTCAGGCCCTTAAATCTATGTTTTATCGTGCCCATCATCAAATCTTGGCGCATCGCCTTAGGTTAGACTTTATTATATCCGCTTCCTTTTCCCTTTCCAAACCCCATTATAGAAGAAGTCGACTTCTCTAAAAATCTAGAGGTTACTCAGTTTAGCGCAAAAGGTTCCCCTTAAATTGAGTTTCCCATAAGACTCTGTTACCTTGTCAAATTTTGGCATCAACAATAACCTTAATTTACCTAATCTAAATTTTAACCATTATTAATCCTTAACCCTAGTTTCAATTGACCCTAGCCCCAACCCTACACTTAACCCCAGGCCTTATCTTATAACTGTAACCATACCCCTAACTCTAACTTAACGTTAACGTTAACCCTATCCCTAATTGAACACTAACCTAACCTTAATCCTAAACCTGATTGAGCTTCAACCCTAACCCTAATTGTAACTCAAACCCTAACATTAACCTTGACCTTAAGCTTTATCCTATAATCCTAACTCTAACCCTAACCCTAATTGAATTGAAACCCTATTTGAACCCCAACCTTAACCCTAATCCTAACATAACCTTAATCCTAACCCTAACCCTAGTTGAAACCTAATTGAACCTTAATCTCAATCTAACCCTGATTAAACCCTAACCCTATAACCCTAATTAACCCCTAATTTAACCCTAACCCTAAACTAACCATGGAAGACATTAATTAAATTTCATGGGTGACAAAACTGAAAAATGTAACCCTAGCCCTAATGGAATCATAACCCAACCCTAATCATAATCGTAACCCTAACCCTAACCCTACTTAAACCCTACTTATGATCCTAATTTTAACACTAACCTTAATTTTAATGGTAACCTAATTTTAACTATAACCTTAATCAAACTCTAACCCTAACCCTGATTAAACCCTAACCCTAATTAAACCCTAATCCCAACCTAACATTAATCCTAACCCTAATTGAACCCTAACCCTAACCTATCCTTAACCCTAACCATAACTCTAATTGTGCCCTAAGAAGTGAACAAATTTGTACTAATAAATGGCTTCATTATAGGGACCTTATATTTCTATCAATATTTAACTTCACAAATCCTAAATTGAGTGTAATCAAATTAGCTTTTGATCATCCACTTACATAATTTAAAAAAATCACTATGATTTAAGATAAAGGATGTGCATATTTTATTTGATTGTCATTTTTGAAACAAAGTTTTCATAGACCTAGTAGTTGTCAAGTGACAGTAATATTTGAATTTTAGAATTAGCTTTGTTATAATGGACATTTTCCATTGTTACAATTATAACATGTGGATAATAGACTTTTAATAATATATTAATAAATTTGGAATTTGTTAAAGTACACATACTTTCCATGTATCAACTTTAACAATTGAACATATGTTAAATATAGATCTAAATTTGAAAATATGTTCTTATATACAAACCATATTAAAGATTAACTTTCACCAATTTTAATATAGATAAATAGATTGTCAATGAAAGAATCACATCTAAAACATATAGTAGCAAGGTTGCTTCTTTTATTGACATGAAAATCAAGATCCATGAAAGGAAGAAATCTCTAAATTGGCAGTCTATATGTTCTTGTGGATCTCATGTTCTCAAAAGAATTACTAAATTCGTTTGAGACTTTGTGCATCCAACAAGGAGTAAAAGAAGACAATGAGGAAGAAGATTGAACTTCATTTCCTTCGGCACATGAACTCCCTCATAGCTTAATCAAAGGTGCAAAATCCAACCACAATACCAAATTAGAATATTACAAAAACCTACTAAAGAATTATATATTATTAAACTTTTCTAATTAAGTAATATATATAATAAAATTATTAAAAATTAATTAATAGAAAAAATAAAGATAAAAAATACAAAAGTACAAAATAAGAAATAATAGTCACAAATATTTTTTCATAATTGAATTATTGTAATAGTGAAAGATACTATTACACAATTTAGTAATTTTATAATTCATCCAATAAAAAGAACCAGATCTCTTGTATAATCTTGTACTTTATAATTTCATTTTTTATTATATTTATAATCTGTATATAGTTTAAATAATAGATCTTCTATAATTTTATAATTTTCATTGTCTGAATATCATTGTTAATATGTATATTGTTTATTATTTTTTAACTAAGAGATATTGTTAGACTATGTATATTGTATGTGATGACAGGTTCATTGGTAGAACAATTCATGGAAGACTAAGTATCTAATGTTTTTGGGATTTTCAAAAACAAAACGCAATACAGACTATTTCCAGAATTTATATTGTGAATAATAATAATTGAATCAATAGTGCTCATCATCATTCTCAAGTAGTTTTAGAAAAAAATCACTACACTTTGTTCCCCATCAAAACCATGAAGTTCTTCGAAATAAATTCTCTTTCTTTCTTCTTTTATACAAAGCCTTTAAACTTTTTTCTAATTCTCAAATCAAATATTACAACAATGACATTAGCTCACAAGAAAACCTATAAATAGACCAAGACTACCATAATATGGGGAAACTGATACTTACGCTAGTTGAGATTTCATAATCTGCTATTTTGAGTTTCAGTATGACAAATGAGGTCAAAATTATTCACATGAAATTAAATGAAACACATTATGACCTGGTGCAGAAAAAGTTATATTTGAACCTTGAGTGTCACCAGGTCAAAATAAATAGAAAAGGAGGGTGCATAAAATGGAAACAATGCACATACATTCCCTTCCCACCATTGCGACATAATGCATTGCAGAGATAAACAGCCCTCACTAATAATTACACAGGCATCATTTTTGTGCAATCGTCCTTCAAGCAACATTTGGTGCTGAATTTGGAAAAAGATTGTTATTTTATTTCAAATTCTATTTTTTTAATGGAATTTTCTCAAATTTCCTTTCAATACTGTTGTACAAGATTATCATTTAGATTCACTCCAAAATAAATCAGCCTATTAAAAACTGACGAATTTCAAATCATGCTCTGAAAAAAATATATATATGAAAAGGGATTTGATAGCAATTTTATTTTTATTGTACGAATAGAAATTGTATTATAAATGTGTTGTTGTTGGTTTACATTCACTCCGACCTCCATGGAATGTACTGCAAGCTCTCTTGAATGAATCTGTACCTTATACATTTGGAATATTGTTATTGTAAAATGTTCCATGAAGCTCATAGCATGCTTATTTTCTATTAGGAAGAGATTTATATCTTTTCCAACAGGCTTCACCTCATTCTTTCTTCCTGGCATTCTGAATCTACATTGCAGAGAAGATCAAATGTGATTCCATGGTTTACAATGCTGATGCAGCTCCACAAAGCACTAATAAACAAAAGTATAAAATGCCAACACTTATTTTAAAGATGCCAACAACTCTTCCAGCGGTCCATCTCTTTTGTGCATCCTTGTGCAAGAAGCATCATAAGAAGTTCTAAAAACCCCCACAGTCTCCACTCGCTTCAAATCGAGTAGCTCTTCCATGTCCTACAGCCCTACCGTGGAGACGATGGTAGAGGAAGCTTGTGAAGTGCATGTTGGCTCGAAATTGGAATGTTTTGAGATATTTTTAACTCGAAGAGATTTAAGATTATTTTAAAGATGTCAACGACTATTCCACTACTGTCAGTTATGATCGTCTATTTCAGACACACCACTCTTCCTTATTGTTCACCATTTTTCCTACCATGCATACTGCTGCGAGTTGTACGTCAATTGAAATCTACATGTTTAAGAATACAAATCATTTCTTTTTGCTAAGACCGTTACTTCTGCTGGCCTCCTATAGGGGTTGCTGCCACTGTAGGCTTACGCCTCTTGGCATAAATACTTGTTAGGAATCTCAAAATATGAGATTGAGTCCTTCTAGTATAACTTTAGGTTAGGATTTGTACTTGGCTAGAAGGGGAATCTTATATTGTATCTAGACACTAAGTATTGAAGATAACTATATTTTTACACAATAATTTCTCTGAGTCATTATGGTCTCCTTGGAGAAGTCAGGGTGAGGCTAATCAAAAGTCTAGTTCTAGCACCACTATAATACTCAAACCAATGTGAGCTTCATTTCTTACAAGCCAAAATGTAGAAATATGTGAAAAGAAAAGAATTATCAAAAGAATAAAAGGAAAAAAATGAGCAAATCAAAAAATTTGGCTTTGGGTGTGCGAACATCTCTACAGGCGTGCACTCAAATTGATCAATCATCAAAAGAGAAAATAAGGAAATCAAAAGAAATAATAAATTGTTGGAAGTAGAGCAATCTTTGTGAGTTTATAGAGGATAACCTTGTTGGGGCTATAAATGTTCACTGGTAGCGAGGCTCTATCCAAGGATGTTTTTGGAGTTGAGACAAATTACACGGCTTGCCATGACAAAACCAAAGAATCATATTGATTTCACGAGATGGAATGA
The DNA here is from genome assembly GCA_007258455.2 of Sequoia sempervirens. Classification (NCBI taxonomy): domain Eukaryota; kingdom Viridiplantae; phylum Streptophyta; class Pinopsida; order Cupressales; family Cupressaceae; genus Sequoia; species Sequoia sempervirens. Next base: position 57,592 of record VDFB02265212.1, read on the forward strand.
ACACATTTGCACACACTTGTGATTGAAGGGAAAAGTGTCTCGATCCAATCTAGGATTCCTTTCCCTTCTGAGTACACTTTTAACCTAGAGGTAAGTTAGTTTGATTTAGTTAGAGATTCCATATACAAAATAGGTCTTTATCTTTGGAATGTTCAAGAACATTCCTCATGTGGAGTCGTTAGATGTTGTGACCTAATTCACACATTGCCCCATTGCAAATGGGGACCCTCCTTGGTTTTCCCGTTTGGTTTTGCCTTGAGCTTCATTCTCGTGGTTCGTTTTGCTCTGGGGTTTTCAAGATAGAGTTTTTAAGTTGTCATCCAGAGCCAAGTTGAGATTTTGAGTCAAAATTAGTGCCTAAACACTTTAGACAGACTTAGAAGGCCCGAAGGATGAAGATTGACTGTCGTTTCATCCAATTCTGACATCTCCTACTTTTTGGGGATTGACCCTCCAGACCCCCTATTTTTTAGGGACTTCATTTTTGGCATTTTTGGCCCATGTTGGACTTCCTATTTTTTAGGGGCTATTTTTGGAAAGTTATTATTTTGGAAAAGTTTCTATTTTTAGCAGGGTTTCTATCTTTAGAAAGTGCCTGGATTTCAAAAAACCAGTCAAAAGCCCAAAAAAGCCAATGGAAAATCACATAAAATCAATTGAAAAAATTCATGAAATCCATGGTGAAATCTGATTAAGCATGAAAAATTTGAAAAATCAATGAAAAAACATCAAAAATCAGACTTCCAGATCAAAAAATCAATGGAAAATCTAGAAAAATCAATCAAAAAATCACAAAAATTAGTGGAAAATCTGGAAAATTCAATGAAAAATAAGAAAATATGGTGCAACCAGCATGAAATTCATGGTGAAATGGTGGAAATCGCCTACGTATGGAGAGTTTAGCTATGGAATGAATGGCAAAGTGGCTTGAAAGTCTGCCCAACTTCATGAAGACATGGAAAAGAGGCTGAAAGTTTGCCTAGCTGAGAGTGGTAAATGGAAGAACACCTTCAAAGTCTGCCTAGACTTGGGAAATCATGTGGAAAGTCCTCTATGAAGTCCGCCCCAACTCTTGATAGCATTTGGAAAGAGCACTAGAAAGTCTGACCTCACAAGAGAAGACATTTGGAAAAGCCTTGAGAAAGTCCGCCCACCTTAAAGAGCTTGGCAAGTAGTTAAAGAAGTCCGCCAACCTTAGAACAAATGGAAAATGCTTTATAAAGTCCACCCAGCTGGAGAGTTGAATGGAAAATCATGTGGAAAGTCCTCTTAAAAGTCCGCCATCTATTGGAAAGTCAAATGGAAAGTCCATAAGGAAGTCCGCTGGAAAGAAAGCCACTATGTTCGCCCAGCCTACTATCATTTGGAAAATGTTTACAAAGTCTGCCATAGGAATAGAAAGCATCAAGTAAAGTCCACCCAGCCTAACATATGGCATGAAGACAAGGAAGTCTGCCTAGAGAGAGGTAGACAAATGAAGATAAGGAAGGAAGTTCGCCATTCCTAGAAGGCTATGGAAAAATGAATAACAAGAAGGCAATCACCTTAGAAGTCTGCCATTCCTATGAAGGCTATAAAAATAAATGGAAGAAGCCTTGAAAGTGTGCCATGACACTTGAATGGAAAATAAATCGAACAAGTCTAAGAAAGTCCGCCTTGAGAAGAGAGAGAGTATGGCAACCCAATGAGAAGTCCAATTTTAGGAGATAGAAATGGAGAACTCAACATAAAATATGCCCATGCCAAGATGAAAATGGCAGAGAAAGTATGAAATTCGCCTTGAAATGAAGAATTCGACACAAAATTCACCTTGACATCAAGAGAGAGAGAATTAAAAATTCGACATGAAGTTAGACTTCAAGAGAGAGAAAATTAAAAAATCTTCATCCAACATTGAAATTGATGAATAATTTTTTAAATTTGGAGAAAATTAAAAGTTTGGAAAATAAAATTGAAAATTCATGAAAATCTTTTATTATTTTCCAAAGTTTATCCTGAAGAGTTCGAACTCAAGAAAAGAGACATAAATTTGGAAACTTACTCAAGAAAAGAGACATAAATTTGGAAACTTACTTTGCTGAAGAGGAGAACTCAAGAGAAGAAAAATGAAATTGCTAAAACAAATCAATTGCTCAACCTTAAAAGGCAATTCAACAAGTCATTTTCACCATATCTTTGAGCAAGTTTATTTTTTCTTGAGAAGCAATTCAGAAGAGAAGTCATTTTTCAGGAGAGAATTTGGAATTGAAGAGAGAAATTTCTGAACGGCTGGCTTGATTTTTGGAAGTAAAGTCAAAATTCTTCACAGTTGAATTGCCACCATGTTGGGTGAAAATTATGTAATCAACTTTTCGATAGATTACACAACTAGGACTTTAGCCACAACTATGTGAGATATGAATCTCTCCTCTCAGAAAAGCGAGGCGCCCTTCTTACTGCTGACAGAAGTGATAGTAAAACAAATAAGTAATTTACACAATGTACACAATACTCATGAAGTAGGGGGGGTGTCACATTCATCCTTCTCTCTTTTTTCAGAGAATATGTTTACAATGCTTCACTATTGGAAGTTCTCAATTCACAATAACCTAAAACAATCAACAAGCAGTAATGCCAATACCTTTATCTTGTCAAAGCAAAGCATAGAGATACCAGAAGTGATTAACAATAAATAAGTAAAATAAAAGGGAAAGCTCACGAAGGCACAAAGTCGTTCTGCAGTGTTGATGTGATTTTTGTGATCACACCAACACAAAATAAAGTTGCCAACGACTACCCTATTCTCTCTTGATCAAAGTATCTGTCATGTTAAGATTGCGAGAGAGTTCGTGCATTCAACTCCAATGTTCCTTCTAGGCGATGGATAGTTTTAGTTGGCTTGATGTGATTTTGCTCATATTTCAAGGGGACTTACGCAATTGTTCGGCAGCTGACAGCAGACAGCATATTAAGGGCTTCACGTGGTTCGAATGATTTGGCAGGTAAGTGCAAGTTTCCTAATACTAACCAGAAATGTACTGAATTTAAAATGGTTGTAGGGATAGGAAGGTTCTAATCTTCTCTAAGGTGTGGGACATGGCGATCAATTCTCCCAAACTTCAACTAGGCTCCACTTTGCCTCACTTCAGATAGCTTCCACAGAACTGGTGCAATCTTCAGAGGAGTAGCTCAAGGTTTTCAGATCACAACTTAGCATGAAAATACCATCACAATGACACATATAAACATACAAATCATGATCAAAGTTAAGTACACGATATTCTAGTTGACCACACAAGGCACATTCACCATCAGCGAACACACTAGTGGTATGGATAGATGAAGTTTGCTCGAATCAAACACCACATTCCACAACTACTAAGTACTTGCATGAAATGAAATCTACTTTACTTTAAGCTACTTCAAGATTCTACGCGAATTGGAAGGATTAAGAAGCCTTGCTAGCTACTCATAACAAAGAAGAGATCACCATCAATGAAAACTCTTTTATTATGAAAGTGTTCACAACAACTTCTTACAAAGTATTCAAATGGAAGACTTTCCTTCCTTTTCAATCTAGCCTAAACTATCAAACTATGCTACCTTCTATTCTACCAATCTCCCTCTATTCCTTCTTTGCTAATCTAATCTCTATTGAATTACAAATGAGGTGGGGGATGCCCCTTTTATAGTTGGCCCAATCCAACGGATGATTTAGATTCAATTACAATGAAGGGCTTAGATTGAGCCACATAAATCGTAACCCTAAAAACTGTCACCAATAGGAGTGGGGTAATAAATGAGCAATTAATGTCCACCACCCTTTTAGAAGTTTCTTGTCTGGAAACACGTTCTCATTGTTCTTTCTCCGACTGCAAATAGCCTGAGTTTGGTTAATATTGCTTCAACTCCTTGAATGGATATGGTAGGCACATTCTCAATCTAACTTCAAGCCTGTAACCTTTTAACCTGTTCAACGATGATTTTCCTCCTTGATGTTGTTCTTCAACTTTGAAGTACTTGATGGTGACCATTAATGCTTGGGTTCCATTTTTCCCTCCATCCTGAGCTTGGAAGGATTCTCTTGTCTTGAACTCAAGCATTTCTTCTTTGCCACTTGAGTTGGGCACATACTAAGTCTCAACACTTAGCCATTTCTTTCAAGTACTCGCTTCATCTCCCCAAGCCATCGTGCCTTGGCTCTGATGTTCATCCTGCAAAACAAGTAAGGAGAAGAGCATCAGAACACCTCATAATATAAATTCACTTTACTCACCTGATTTTCATGCTTTGAATCCAAGGCCAGAGTGATCTCTGGATCTGATAGGGTTCATCATTTTTCTCTAGCCAACTTTGCTTCCTTCATGATTTTTCAACATCAGTAGGCTGGGCGTATAATGCTTGTGATTCATATTTCAATGCCTTTGAGATTTTCACCCATCTTGTACTCTGCTTCCTGTGTACCTTGAAGTTGTGCCTTAGAAACTTTTGACGGTGTGTTTAGAGGGTGTTGCTTGATTTCTTTCTGCCTTAGAAATTTTTCCAACCAACATGATACCCCCTTTTTTCCTTAGCCAATTTTTAGCCCATCTGCCTTAGAAATAATTTATTTCCTCTAGAAAATTTCATCAACTAGGTGCCCATAAAAAATATTCATCTCAAAATCCTTGGCGAGGTGTGGAGAATTTTAAAATCCATTCTTCATCGAAGATGTTCGATACCCAAAAGAAAATTCCCCTTAGAAAGCGTTGAATTCATGTGTTTACAAATAAAGGGGGACATTTAATTTTTTTGAATTTTAACCTTAGAAAAATATTTTGCCTCAAATTTGTTCTTGTTCTTCATCTCTGGGTGTATTTTCTTGCTTGGCCTCAAAAATTCTCATCAATTTCTTGAAGCTGGAGTATCTGACTCATCCATGCCTCAGAAAATTTCATCACCCTCTCAAGCCTGGGCGTATTTTCTCTAGAGGTGAAATTTTAATACTTAGAATTTTTTTTAAGTCCCATCACCAACATGGGCGCATTTGAGGGGTCAAAGAGGATCTTTGACAAACACATTTTTCTCAGAGCTAACATCTTCAATATTCTAGGCGCATTTACATGTCAGACAAGAATTAACACTAGGCATAAGTCTTAACTTCATCTTCTATCTGGGCGCATTTTGTATACTGAGGGGGAATTAACTTCACTTAACAAATTTTACTCCATCTTGGGTGCATTTTGCATGTGGTGAAGGAACTTTGACTTCAACGCCCTAGTCACTTTTACTCCACTTCACTTAAACTTGGGCACATTTAGCATGTGGTGAAGGAATAACTTCCAACACGTAGGATATTTCAACATCCTTCAAAGCCAAAGAAGTTGGGCGCATTTTACATATCAAGTAGGAATTAACGCCTAGCATGGGTCTTGAACTTGGGCGCATTTAGCATGTCATGGAGAATTTAACTACGCCTTAGTCTTTTTTCATCCATCACTTCTTTCCTTGGGTGCATTTAGGGGGTCTAGAAGGACTTAGCAATGCCTTAACTCCTTTTCTTCACCTTGGCTAGATGAGGGTGCATTCCAGGGGTCAAGGAGGATTTAACTTACCACTTAACTTTTTTTTCCTTGATGCCTCTTGTAGTTGGGCGCATTTTGGGGGTAGAGGTGGATTTTGTAAACACTTAGAATATTTTCTATCACATGCTGGAGATGAGGGCGCATTTGAGGGGTAGAGGTGGACTTAACTTCAGACTTAGAAACTTTTTCATCAACTTCAAGGAAAGTTGGGCGCATTTTGGGGGTCAAGCAGGACAAACTTCAACAGTTGAAACTTTTCCATCCTCCTGCCAGCCTCCTTGGGTGCATTTGATAGGGTGAGCAGGAATTTTGTCAGACTTAGAATTTTTTTGGCCTGCTCGCTCATGTCTTACTATATTTAGTAAGTCCTATGATTTTCATACCTTTGAAGCCTGGATTGATCTAGAATTCGTGCCACAGGATCCTCATGACCTAATTGATCTGTTCACACTACCGCCCTGAGCTGACCTACTATTTATAGCATGTTTCTAGAGGTGATTTACTATTTATAGCAACTACTCTGATTGCCTTCAAATTTTACCGGTGGATAGCTTGAAAGATATTGATCGTAGTGGGATACATCAATTTTCAATTTTTTTGGCATTTTACCCCTCATTTTGGGTCCCAAAGCTAGAAACCCTAATTTGACTTGCATGTTGCTCAAACGACCTCCGTTTGACCCCATTTCTATTGCACTTTGCTCTGTTCGTGATCCTGAGGTGTTGGGCAGCTGTCAGAATGATCCTGCTAAAAATAGTAAGTCTCTGAAAAGTGATCATCTCGCCTTGCATGTCATATCACTGCATAGCTCTTGAGAAACCCATAAAGAATAACTTGACATGCGTTGAAAATTCTTGCATGCAAACCCTAAAAATAGCCTCTGAAGATGACTCTTGAAAAAGTCTTGATCCTGGTTTGCATGTTATACCACTGCGAATGTTCAGACATGTGAAGAAAATTTCAACACGCAAACCCTAAAAATAGCCTCTGAAGGCTAAGTACTAAAATTCATCATCTCATCTTGCATGTTATATCACCGCGTAGGTCTCAGAAAACCCATAAAGAATCTCCAAACATGCATTGAAAAACTTTGCATGTAAACCCTAAAACTTGCTCCTAAAGGTGAACTTGCTAAAAATAGAAAGTTGTCAATTCTGGCTCAAAACTTGCAGACAAATAGCTTGATGTGCTCAGGATGCAGTGTACCGGTCAGAATTTCAATCGTGCTAAGAAAATGTCCCAAATCAAGTAATTACTAAAAATAGTAAGTTGTTGGAACTTAGTGAAAATTCATTGGAAACTTGTTTGTAGCCCTCTTGACAATAATGTTAGTCTCATATTCCAATAGCCAAACTTGATTTGACCTCAAACTGACTTGAGAAATGAAAACCCTAATTCTACAGACTTGGCCAAAACTTCAATTGACATTCAAAGACGAGTACATCCCCAGAAAGGTAGATAGCAGAAGAGAGAAACAGAGAGAAAAAGAAAGCCAAAAGACTTGAATGGAGCAAAAATTAGGGTGTCCCTATTCTGAATGAGGTGATGTGTGAAAAGGTCACAACACGTAGCTTTCTCAATGGTGGATCTGTGAAAGATGTGTCGTTTGTTGCATTAGAAGCACAAAGTCTTCTCAAATGCAACAATTCCTCAAACAGTATGAACAATTACAAGCGCAAAGTCTTGTAGATCATCCAACAATAGTTAAAAAAAACACAAATGTAAATCTAAGTAAAAGATGTAACAAAAAGTTAACATGAATTGCTTAGAGTCTTTCAGATATCACTTACTAATTACCACCAAAAGAGATCAATTCACAAGACTATCAAATCCAACACAAAGTCTGGTTTGCAATCTTCTTCTTTATTGATCAGATTTTGTTCGCGAAGTATGAACACAAAGTTTCACAATTTTTTTCAAAAAGGGCAGCACTTCGTTGCAAAATACTAAAAGATGCCTAATACAAAGGAAATCCCTCATATATATGGAAAGAGGGAAGAGCAAAATTAGGAAACTAATTGAGAAAATTAAGGAAAGTTGGGTGAGCGATTCAAGGAGATCTCACCTAACTTTGACCAAAGTCAAAGTGTAATTTGTTCTCAAAAGATTACATCTCGAACTTGGTGAAATTACGATTTACAAAAAGACATAAAATGTCAAGAAATATTTACAAGATGCATAATGGGAAGCATAAAAAATGTCTAACACTGGAGATCAGGAACATTCATGTTTCCTTGCTTTGGGCACGAAAGTCTTCATATTTCTACCTGGTCTCTTACACGAACTTCTGACTCGGACCAACGGTGTAATCCACAATGGTGTGAATTCTCGTGATCGATCTCATGGTGGATGAGTGAACCTTCTTGCACCTATCAAGATGAGTTTTCAGGTTATCCAATGTGAGCCTTGTATCACAAATGACATTCAGAGAGGCTTCTAAAAAGTCTGCGCTGTCAATCATCTTCATGATGGCTTCCTTGAAGATCTGGGATATTTTTGTGGCTGGCAGGAAGATACGATTTTCCTCAATAAGTTGTCCTGGTAACTCCTTGATACCTTTTTCAAGAATCACACGATGCCCTTCGACATCTTCCTGCACTTGGTGGAGATCCTCTGTAAGAGATTGAATTACTTGAATTTGATATTTCAAGGATTCTCTTACCTCAATGAACTTTTCTTTATTGAGAATTACCCCAGCTTCCACCAATTTACTGAGCTTTACCTGCTTCATCTGTGACCATGACAGCAGGCATTTTTCCATATCTCTACGCTCCTGGGAAAGTACACTTTTCTCTTTATCAAGCTCTGTGGTGAGCTTGGCCAACAAAGTAGTTTTCTCGTCCGCAACAATTATGATCTGAGATCTGTGTTCTGTGATCTTCTCAACGAAATCATACAACACCCTACCTTTGGAGGAAAACTTCTCAGCTTTCTTGACAGCTGGGTCCTCAATACTTACCACTGCCAGCGGTTGTGCATTAATTGAAGATCCTGCAAGTCTCTTTACAATAGTGGCATAATGCTCTTCCCTCTGTTTGTACATATTACGAGCTTGCTCCATTTTATCCAGTTTTCCAGCCAAGATGTCTAATGTCACTTGCGCATCTGCTTTTGCACTTTCATTGGTAACTTTTCCAAGCTAGACTCTTGTTACTGTGTAGTCCTCCATATTGACATCTCCTTCTTCTTGTGGTAGTATGCCAATCTCCGCATAATTTTGGCTAGTCTTGTCAACGTTTAGCCTTGAGTATACTTTTTCCTTTTTCTTCCCTTTAGCCTTTGGAGGGACTATCTCTTTGAGGTCGAGCTCCTTTGGAGAAATCATTTTCTTCTTCCGCTTCGATGCTTGAGATATCAACCAAGGGGGAAGAAAGGAGGTGTGAACTTCTAGATTCATTGTCAACTCTGTCGTCATTGTCACCTCTGAAGTTACCACGGGTATTGTGACAATGGGCGAAGTGTCTGTCATCATTGCTCTTGTAGACTGCACATTGAGTTGATCATGTATTGATTCATTCATGAACCGATTGAACTTAGTTTTAGAAGTGATATCATATGTTGGCGAAGACATGCTAGGAATGGATGATGGAGGACTTAACATAATATCAATAGTATGAATGCTTGTCACCGAGAGAGTATTAAGCAAGGTTGATGTTGTAGGAATAGTGGATACCTCTACTTCAGGAATGCCTATGGTAGGAATAGGTGATGAAGGAACAAGAGGTGGAGGAGTATGAGGAACACTGGAAATCACAGGCGATGATGCTCTGGGAATTTCCTCAACTACATTCTTAGGTGGAGACATAGTTCTTTCTTGATCATGCTTGGGTTCCTGTTGATCACCCTTTTGTCTCTCTGATTTTGGTTCACCTTCAGAATCACCTTTAGATTCTTCTTCAGAATCTTCTTCAGACTCTTGTCTGCTTTCATAAACTTCTTCTGCATCAGAGTCTACTTTTGTTGAGTCTTCATCTTCAACGGATTGGTCACTGGAAATACCTTCTTCATCGAAATCTATCTCCTCTGAAACAACCCTTTTACCTTTAAAGCGAGATGGTTCAAATTCCGTGGTTTATCCTTCTAGGACTGCCTGGGTATCTTTCTTTCCAATAGTAAACTTGATCCTGGGACCTCTTCGTGAAGAAGTGGGAACAACCGCTGATTTATTTTTCATGCGGAGTTCTTGTTGTCGGCGAGCTTCTGCTTCAGATTCTTCTCCTTCTGAATCTGTTATGAAACTTTTCATTTCAAAACCATGCTTGTGTAACCATTCTGCAATGTTGGATAAGATTGGTGCCAATTTCTCTTTGATGCTAGTACTTTCTTTCCTAGACCATTGAATTGCAGGCAACGACTTCTTAGAAATCTCTTGTTCATCATAGACAACATTCATGATATCGCCAGGATATGTAAAATCGTCTGGTAGGTCAACAATATCAAGGCCTCTGATCTGTTGTATGGTCAACCTGCAATAATCCATTTTGCGAATGGCTTCTTCATCTCTGTAATCAGCCCAGATGTCCTCAAAACGGTACTAGTGATGATGACCCTTTTTCAATTACCTTCTGACATCCCGGTAATCAAAATCAAACCTATACCTGTAGGTCCTGATTGTCATGATTTGCATCTCAGCATTAACAAATTTGGGTTTTTGTACAGTCGGGATAGTGTATCTACCGATTGTTAGTGAGAACTTGGATCCATGCTTGTGAATATTTCTTCATTCTTTGTGCACTGAAATCAGCTGTCTGCACATCTCCATGAGAACCCACTTGTCCAGAGGATATCGTGGCAACATGTAAGGGCAGCCAGTGTAGCATCCTACTCTCAAATAAGTAAATGTTGGGAATTGTAGAAATATGCATCTAACTTTACTTACCACCTTATAGGCCTCATCGGATACCCTTCCCCTCTCGAGAGTCGAATCAAAATTGAAAAGAAAAGGCATGAAGAAAGCATCAGTAACCCTCCTGAAATGATGGAAGCTTTCCTTCAACTCCAGTTGATAGAAAAATTTATACACAAGTACCAGCATTCAATTCCCTTTTGTGGATAGACCTAGAAATTGCCTCATTACAGCTACTGCATACACCAGATAAGAAGTCATATAGAATTTTAATGTAGAAGGTGCATTGATCAGTTGCTCATGTATTTCATCGTTGATTTTTTTTCCCCAGTCAATATGAACTTTTTGTCTTCTTATGATCCTGGTGTATTCATACATCCAATCATGAAAAGTGGATGATTCAGGAAAGCCCTTCACTCTGCTCAAGAACGTGATCATATCTTTGACATCATCTTTGAAATCACTTCACAGGAGTCCCTTTGGCCATTTGGAAACAGTTTGCCTAGGCTTCTTCAACCATTGGCTATTTTCAGGTTTTTAGCTTTATTGGGATTAGCGTCATAGACTTCTTGTGCTTTTTGTATCGAGATGTCAATGTACTCCATTTGTGGAACTTTAAACACAATATCAAAGAAGTCAAGGTCGAGTCTCAAAATATCGTGCATAGAAGAATCAATCACACTTCTGCTCTCCCTGATGTAGTGGGATGCAACTTGAAAGAATTTTTTTGTATTGTGCGCAACAATAGGGAACATAGATACCAAATGCAAGTTATTGTGTACAATTGCCCTCATAGAATCAGGAAGAGGCTTCTTCTCAGTTTTCTTTGCAAAATCGACCAAGTCTTGATGACCAACCTCTGTGTCTTTTATCTCTTCCACCTTAGAGACCACTACAGTCGACGGATAGACACCTTGATACTTATATTTCATTTTGTCTTTTTCTTTTGAAGACGATAGAGGTTTTCTAGCAATCATATGAGAATTTTGAATCCTTGATCAACAACTTTGAGGATCTTGAAAAGAGACTGCAAGATGTGGAGTCAGAACAAACGTTAGTCATTAAACAAGATGGGGATGCGTGAGGTGAGCAACAATGATGAGCAAGCGTGGAGCGAATGACAAGGCACAAAAAACGATGCACAAAGTGGAATGAGCGAGGTTCAGGATGAAACTGGCAAGTTTTGAGGTGTTTAAGATAAAAAATTGGGAAAAGTGTAAGGGCATTGAAAATCAACAACCTTGCACTTAGGAGAAAACAAACTTTGGTGTAGGGGTGCTGAAAAACAACACTCCTGCACTTGGAGTGTTAAAACAAGGTTCAAAGTGTCAAGGCGCTGAAATTCAATGCCCTTACACTTTGCTCATATCTTGTGTAAGGAAAATGTGGACTAAAACAACGTGCCATGGTTGGAGAAATTCATCACTTAGGCGATTTCAAAACATAGAATATGTTTAAGGTGCAAACTCTTCTGAGGACAACACCATGGCATAATGAGGGACTTTCAGCCAATGTTAAAATGAGTGTCATCACATGAAGAAACCACACGCATGAAGCTATTCAAGGGATGATCAAGAACAAAAGATAGAAGGGGATGACCGAACCAAAACCCCTTGGTAAACATAAGGAAGAAACCCGACCATGAGAAGAATGTGAAAAGGAAGGATAAAAATGCATGATAAAGGGAAGAGAAATAAACGTGTATAGAAGGAAGAGAAACAAACGCGTATGGAAGGAAGAGAAAGAGCATGAGGAAAACACATTTTGATTTAAAGAAATCAAGAGCACGACTTGGAAAAATGCATTAACAAAACCTATCAAAACAAAACGCAGACATAAAGAGAAGTTAAGAAAAGAGGAACAAATAACAACATACCTGAAATAAGACTTCAAAACCCTAGCACGACCAAGGAGAAGATCCTCAAGAAAACGTGTTTTTGGGGAAGGAAGATGCGCGCCCAACAAAGAGGAGATAAGTTTGAAAACCACATTTGATGAAAATGAAACATAAAATCACTTTTAAGTGATTAGGAAACATCAAAAACCTAACTCAAGTCGTTCATTAAATTGAGGCATAAAAGATGGCACGAAAAGTGAAATATGCAAATGATATGAAGAAGTGCGCCTGAGCCAAAAACTGGCTAAGTCTGGCAACAATGTGTAAGAGCGCACTTTTTTAGCGCTTTTGCACATTTTTGAAAAATCACTTTTATGCAGGGGTGCTAATTTTTGGCGCCCCTACACTTTCAACACTTAGCCAAAAATTTGGATGAGTTAGAGCGCACTTTTTAGGCACAACTACATCTTTCACAATTTCACTAAGTATGATCAGTGAGACTTCACGAAGGAGCTTGTTTCGAAGGTCTTCGCGAGGCGAACATAGAGGGATGCTCAAACTGACCATTTAAGGATTTGGAACGCATTACGAGGTGGCTTGAATATTACCTCATTTTACATACTTGAACTTCATGAACCTAGGAAACAAACAAGTTTCATAAGGGGGGTTATTTGTGGAACGAGTGCTACTAGATTCCACGATAACACACCAAAAGAGTAAAATTTTAAAGAATTCAAAATGGAGATTAATGGAATTCATTATTACTTCTAACTTTATGCACTCTTGCAAAATTTATTCAGTCCATTTATTTTTTGATGCAGAGTAGGGTGGAGGAACATTCAACCAAGCTTTGAAAACCAAACACCAATTCAAAATCAAATAACTAGCACAACTTCCATAGGGTCAGCTCTATGGCTTCCCAATTCACAACTGAGCATCTGAAGGACCAACTCCTCAAAGAAAATTGTAAGAACACCCACTGATCATCCATATAGCATCCATATTCCATGAAAAATATAGTTCCAAGCTTACAAGTAAGATTCATTTGTCAAAACATAGAAAAACATTAAGACACCGTGTCCAAGGGCTAGTAGAATTAGCCCACATTTACAAACAAAGTGTCTTTTAAACTGCCTTTCACCTTACCAACTCTTGGATAGTCACAAATTGTGGCACAAAACAAAAGATTCACTGATCAAAATTTCCATATTGCCCTTCTATACTGCTGCTCCAACAAACCCTCCTTTTCCTTCCTAAAAACTAGGGCTTATTGAAAGTCCTATACCCAGATCACTTGCAGACCTAAAACCACTTGAATCCTTCATATTTCAACCTGCACATGCTCAACACATCTTAATATTTGACTACCCTCACGTTTTGCACATACTTCCTTTGTAAACCACCTAATTTCCCACTCTTTTCACCCCTTTACCATAGGGTTTCTAACTTCCTCACACAACCAGTCACTTACAGCCACTCAAAACTTTTAGATAACATCAAATACACCTACCAAGGCTATCTTCTAGGGTTTCTACCCAGGTTTCCATTCCCTATATACTTTTCACTTACTTTAGCCTTGACTCCAAGGCCCAAAACTCAGTTTTGCAATAGGGCAGTGTTGTTAATTTACTTTAAATACTCTTCCACCACAAGGAGGCTCATACTTATTCTTGCCCTACTTTATATAGGCCCATTCCTCTGAGTTACAGCCTGCACAGAAGGAGGAATGGCCCTTCAACACACATTGAACTTCAAAACCCTACTGCCCTGTTTCAGACCAGTTAGCAGCAAATTCACTTCAATAGGCTTAATTCATAATAAGAACTCTCAAGAAACAATAGAAAATAGTGACAACTCTATCCTCTGATGGATTTAAGGCATTTCAAAGTTTAACCCTGCTGTACAGAACTGTACACAGGCCAAGAAATGAAAGAAAAACCAGAAAATAACTAGAAAATAGAACTTTATATTAATTTTCTCTTTTCAAATGCTACAACCAACCTCTCTCGAGCCTTCAAGAGGCAATTTAAACATTTTCCAATCCAAACTACCCATGGAATGCCTATAACTGACCACAAACTACCTTAACCCTTACATTGCTCAATTTTGCATTGTTTGACAATTTGTTAATAATAAACACAATATTATGCAACCTTTTGCACTTTTGGAACAAATAACGTTAAAAACCCCCCAATTACATGAAAAATAGTCTCAAAGACCTTATTTAACATTAATTTACTCAAATACCCCTAAATTCCTAATGCTTTCCTTCAAAGGATGAATTGTTGAAACTGTGTGTACTGGGTGCTCCTGCACCATTTTTCAACTTACTTTTTGTGAAATCTGATTTTGACAAGCTAAAAATTAATATGTTTAGGAGAGAGGAAATCTGAATTAAATTATTTAAATTAATATGTTTTCTTTGTTACAGGTGGATGACTACACAAGGCGAATCTTCAAAGAAGAAACAAATGAAGTTTGCGAGTAAAGGACCGCAGCTGGAATCCAAAGTCAATTCAAAATGGAAGAATATCAAAGATACTGACATGGGACATGTAGATTTTGAAGAATTCAGAAAAAGAATGATGGCACTAAATGGACTCATGCCCATAGCCATAGCTTGCTGAATGGTATGAAATGGAATTGTCCAGGCAGCTGGATTTCCTCCGGCTGTTGAGTACCCTGAATTAATGGTGGAATGCACAAGACATTATAATCCAGAGGAAAGGAAAATTGTTGCTCTTGACGGGAGAGTCTTAGCACATCTTGGAGAGCACGCCATTCAAGAAGCCTTTGGCATCCCTAGCCACCACAAGTCTTCATAGAAAATTGAGGAAGACACAAGGAGATTTTTTGAAGAAAGAAGTGAGCAATGCACAACTAATTTTAACAAGTCATGGTTGTTGAAACCAAGGCCAATTAAGAAGATGCCAAAGACTTTGCGGCGGAAATTTTTTAAGGAGGATTATGGTGATATAATTTTGCTACTAAATAGAATAATGGGCAGCCCCCAAGGTGCATTATTTCAAACGTGGATGTATTTCTTCATAGATGAAATTATTTCTGGAGTTAAAATGTTCAATTGGGCAAGAATGATTAGCAATAACATCCACGAACAACTAGTCAATTTGGAGCGCACCAAGTCCTTCCATATGAGCTCATATGTGGTTTACATGTTGGAAAGAGCTTATAGATATGTTGGATTGATATGCCGAGGTCCGGTAGGTAATGGAGAAAATGAACTTAAAGTATATAACTACTACCCTCAACTACAGCTGTCAGAAAAGGTACATTTTAGAAGAGCTCATGATGCATTTCTCATGCATATAACAAGAATACTGCAAGGAGGAGCACATCAAAGATTATCTCATGAATCCAAAAGCCTCATCAGAGATATGGATCGGTATATCTTTCCTAGATTCACAATCAAGGTAAGGCTAGAAAAAGAAGTAGCAAAAAGAAAGGATTGCGAGAAGGAAGTGGAACGTCTGAAGAAATAGATTCAACACCTGACTAAACCTCTCGGTCAGGCCAACTCAGCAGGACCTCCACTAATGAATACCTTGCAGGAGACTTTTGAGGAAGAAATCACTTCAGCCAGAGAGAGCAAAGAATGGATAAATGACAGAAGTGATGAAGCAACAGTGTTTGCAGAAAGATTAATGCTGGAATATGATCAATCATCCTTCCTACTTTCAAGAATTCTGAGTTGGGAAAAAACATGGGAGAATGCCAAGGATATTCAAGACAAAATCATTCCATGCCTCAGGGTATTGAAAGGAGATCCTAAATAGGAATTGATTGAAGGGAAAGTTATTGCAGTGGGTGCAACATATGACTTTAATGGCTGGTACCTAGCACTAATCACAAGGAATGATGTCTTGGAGAAAGTGAAGGCAGATTCTATTCGAATTGAAGGGAAAGCAAAGGAAATTCAAAACAAGGTCCTACAAATAGCTGCTGATGTATTAGAGAGGGATGTTGCCAGGGAGAATCATCTACAGCAGGAAAATTTGAAGAATAAAATCAAAGAGAAGTTCCTTGTCACCACTGGACCTGTCCTCAAATAGAACTTGACTAAGGCGGCCAATTTATTAACTCTAAATTTTTATTGACTCTAAATTTTGATTAACAATAAATTTTAATTTACTCTAAATTTTTATTAACTCTAAATTTTTATTCATTAATCTAAATTTTTATTTATTAACTCCAAATTTTTATTCATTAAACCATTTATTCAGATTAACTCTAAATTTTTATTCATTAAGCCCTTTATTCAGATTAATAAAATTAATCTAAATTAATTCTCCAGATGATTAAGTTAACTCATGAAGATTGCTCTACTTCCAACGATTTATTATTTCTTTTGATTTCCTTATTTTCTCTTTTGATGATTGATCGATTTGAGTGCACGCCTGTAGAGATGTCCACACACCTAAAGCCAAATGTTTTGATTTCATTTTTTTCCTTTTATTCTTTTGATAATTCTTTTCTTTTCACATATTTCAACATTTTGGCTTGTAAGCAATGAAGCTCACATGGGTTTGAGTATTATAGTGGTGCTGGAGCCAGAATTTTGATTAGCCTCACCTTGACTTCTCCAAGGAGACCATAGTGACTCAGAGAAATTATTAAGTGTGTAAAAATATAGCGATCTTAAATACTCAATGTCTAGATACAATATAAGATTCCGCTTCTAGCCAAGTACAAATCCTAACCTAAAGTTAAACTAGAAGGACTGAATCTCGAAATTTGAGATTCCTAACAAGTATTTATCGATTGAATGATCTAAACATTACTTTGCGGAATAAGGCTAGTGTGTGTGTTAGAAACTTTGTCACCTTCTTGGAAATGTGGATCCTCCATTTATTCCGACTAAACCTAAAGCAACCAAACCTAAGGAAACGAGAGCAAAGCAAACTAATCTAGGAAAGCAAGGAAAACCAAAAGAAAAAACCAAACCCAACTAAAAAACACATCTAATCTTGCTATGTATAGGGCAAGACCCACTAGGAGTCTAGGACTGGAAGTAATGATTCAAGAATTGCCCATTGACGGGCAAGGGAACTTCTTCTCTAGTTAGTGTCTTTAGTTTAAAAGCAAAATTCATAATTTTATCAACTTGGTTATGGATAATGGCTTAAAAACTCAATTTAGAGTTAACAAAAATAATGGGTAACTCTAAATTTTATTAATCTTGTTAAATAAAGGCAGCCAAGTTCTTGTCTGTATGATTCAGATTAGCTTTTCGCATTGAATGAATATCATTCATCCAAAGAAAGCATGAACAAATAGTTTCACTAAATCTTTATGATCAATCAATCATTCATTCAACTACTATTGAATCTATGTGGAAAGAGAGTATGCAACCATGCAACCACTTGATAACAAAGGAATTCAAAGCAAATCATGCAACTTGAGCTTTACTATGATAAGTAGCCATTAGTAACAATTTCATAGAACTCTCCCAGTTATTCTAATCTCTCTTATTCTAGCTCTCTAATCTCTTCTAATATCTAATAATTTCTTCTTATTCCTTCTAATGAAAATGAGAGAATGGGAGGGGGGTTTACATAGAGTTTTGAGATACAATGAATGGCCAATATTACATCAGAATCAACGATAGAGATTGAAAGATAAAACTGTAATTAGGGTTTCCCAGAATACAATTAGTTAACTGCCAGTGAAGTGCCGCGAAGAGCTAGTCCTTTGAGTGTCCATCCTTATCCTGTTGGGAAGCATTGTATCCAATGAATCTAGAGACTATGGTGCTAACCTCCTCGATTGTGACAAGTGACAACACGCTAACCTTGTATTCTAATAGTACCAGATCATTTGCACACTCTGCATAGGCAATTTCCCATTCTGATTCCTGCTTCTGAAAGGCATGCCATACAGACAAGTAATTGGCTTCCTTAGTCAAGTTCTGTTTGAGGACAGGTCTAGTGGTGACAAGGAACTTCTCTTGGATTTTATTCTTCAAATTTTCCTACTGTAGATGATTCTCTCTGGCAACATCCCTCTCTAATGCATCAACAGCTATCTGTAGGAACTTGTTTTGAATTTCCTTTGCTTTCTCTTCAATTTGAATAGAATCTGCCTTCACTTTCTCCAAGACATCATTCCTTGTGATTAGTGCTAGGTACCAGCCATTAAATTCATATGCTGCACCTGCTGCAATAACTTCCCCTTCAATCAATTCCTGTTTAGGAACTCCTTTCAATACCCTGAGGCATGGAATGATTCTGTCTTGAATATCCTTGGCATTCTCCCATGTTTCTACCAAACTCGAAATTCTTGAAAGTAGGAAAGATGATTGATCATATGCTAGCATTAATCTTTCTACAAAAACTGTTGCTTCATCACTTCTGTCATTTATCCATTCTTTGCTCTCTCTGGCTGAAGTGATTTCTTCCTCAAAAGTCTCCTACGAAGTATTCATTAGTGGAGGTCCTGCTGAGTTGACCTGACCAAGAGGTTTAGTCAGGTGCTTAATGTATTTCTTAAGATGTTCCACTTCCTTCTCGCAATCCTTTCTTTTTGCTACTTCTTTTTCCAGCCTTGCCTTGATTGTAGCAACTGGATCATCTTTCCATATGAATGTTGATAAAAACTCTACACCTAAAGATTATTAACAAAATTTAGTTAACTTTTAAAGTTAACTAAAGATTATGAAATTGATTGAGTTAATAATTATGAGAATTAATAGAGTTAATTAATTTTTATTCAGATTGTGCTCTAGATAATTATGGTAAACTTTTATATGATGATGAGGATCAAAATTATCCTGAGACCGATATGAATTGAAGGGATACTTTTCCATTTCCAGGGCACTTTCTGCTGCTTGTGCTAGTGGGCACGATTCTTCCATATTTCCAATGAAAAGTGGGAATGTGACTGTCGCCTTACCCTTTGCTCTTTGGAAGTTCTTATATGTTTCTAGTTGTTTGAGAACCTCTAGCACTACCATTATGTTAGTGGGAAAAAATGGAAGTCTGAAAGGACGTCCTGTAAAACCCTCGATCCGGATGTAGGTGAATCTAGGAAACTGGATATACCAGGATCCATATCTGTTGATGAGGCTTTTGGATTCATGAGATAATCTCTGATGTGCTCCTCGTTGCAGTATTCTTGTTATATACATGAGAAATGCATCGTGAGCTCTTCTAAAATGTGCCTTTTCTCACAACTGCAATTGAGGGTAGCAGTTATATACTTTAAGTTCATTTTCTCCATTACCTACCAGACCTCGGCATATCAATCTAGCATATCTACAAGCTCTTGCCAGCATGTAAACCACATATGAGCTCATATGGAAGGACTTGGTGCACTCCAAATTGACTAGCTATTCGTGGATGTTATTGCTAATCATTTTTGCCCAATTGAACATTCTAACTCCAGAAACAATTTCATCTATGAAGAAATACATCCACATTTGAAATAATGCACCTTGGGGGCTGCCCATTATTCTATTTAGTAGCAAAATTATATCACCATAATCCTGCTTAAAATTTTTCTGCCACAAAGTCTTTGGCATCTTCTTAATTGACCTTGGTTTCAGCAACCGTGACTTGTTAAAATTAACTGTGCATTGCTCACTTCTTTCTTTAAAAATTCTCCTTATGTCTTCCTTGGTTTTATATGAAGACTTGTGGTGGCTAGGAATGCCAAAGGCTTCTTGAATGGCATGCTCTACAAGATGTGCTAAGAGTCTCCCCTTAGGAGCAACAATTTTCCTTTCCTCTGGATTATAATGTCTTGCACATTCCACCATTAATTTAGGGCACTCAACAGCCGGAGGAAATCCAGCTGCCTGGACAATTCCATTTCGTACCATTCGGCGAGCTATGGTTGTGAGCACGAGTCCATTTAGTCCCATCATTCCTTTTCTAAATTCTTCAAAATCGACATGTCCCATGTCAGTATCTTTGATATTCTTCCATTTTGAATTGATTTTGGATTCCAGCTGTGGTCCTTTACTCGCAAACTTCATTTGTTTCTTCTTTTAAGATTTTCCTTGTGTAGTCATCCACCTGCATGAAAGAAAACATATTAATTTAAATAATTTAATACAGATTTCCTCTCCTAAAAATATTAATTTTGAGCTTGTCAAAATCATATTTCACAAAAAGTAAGCTGAAAAATAAAAGGACTGAATAAATTTTTGAAGAGTGCATAAAATTAGAAGTAATAATGAATTCCATTAATCTCCATTTTGAATTCTTGAAAATTTTACTCTTTTGTAGGCAATTCAACTGTGAAGAATTCTAACTTTACTTCCAAAAATCAAGCCAGCCGTTCAGAAATTTCTCTCTTCAATTCCAAATTCTCTCCTGAAAATGACTTCTCTTCTGAATTGCTTCTCAAAAAAAATTAAACTTGCTCAAAGATATGGTGAAAATGACTTGTTGAATTGCCTTTTAAGGTTGAGCGATTGATTTGTTTTAGCAATTTCATTTTTCTTCTCTTGAGTTCTCCTCTTCAGCAAAGTAAGTTTCCAAATTTATGTCTCTTTTCTTGAGTTTGAACTCTTCAGGATAAACTTTGGAAAATAATAAAAGATTTCATGAATTTTCAATTTTATTTTACAAACTTTTAATTTTCTCCAAATTTAAAAAATATTTAAAAAATTATTCATCAATTTCAATGTTGGATGAAGATTTTTTATTTTCTCTCTCCTGAAGTCTAACTTCATGTCAAATTTTTAATTCTCTCTCTCTTGATGTCAAGGTGAATTTTGTGTCGAATTCTTCATTTCAAGGCGAATTTCATACTTTCTTTGCCATTTTCATCTTGGCATGGGAATATTTTATGTTGAATTCTCCATTTCTATCTCCTAAAATTGGACTTCTCATTGGGTTGCCATACTCTCTCTCTTCTCATGGCAAACTTTCTTAGACTTGTTCGATTTATTTTCCATTCAAGTGTCATGGCACACTTTCAAGGCTTCTTCCATTTATTTTTATAGCCTTCATAGGAATGGTAGACTTCTAAGGTGATTTCCTTCTTGTTATTCATTTTTCTGTAGCCTTCTAGGAATGGCGAACTTCCTTCCTTATCTTCATTTACCTACCTCTCTCTAGGCAGACTTGCTTGTCTTCATGCCATATGTTAGGTTGGGTGGACTTTCCTTGATGCTTTCTTTTCCTATGGCATACTTTGTAAACATTTTCCAAATGATGGTAGGTTGGGCGGACTTAGTGGCTTTCTTTCCAACGGACTTACAAACTTTCTTTCCACTCATCACTTCCTTAGCATGAGCGGACTTCCTTATGGACTTTCCATTTGAATTTCCAATAGATGGTGGACTTTTAAGAGAACTTTCCACATGATTTTTCATTCAACTCTCTAGCTAGGTGGACTTTATAAAGCATTTTCCATTTGCTCTAAGGTTGGCAGACTTCTTTAACTACTTGCCAAGCTCTTTAAGGTGGGCGGACTTTCTCAAGGCTTTTCCAAATGTCTTCTCTTATGAAGTCGAATTTTCTAGTGCTCTTTCCAAATGCTATCAAGAGCTAGGGCAGACTTCATAGAGGACTTTCCACATGATTTCCCAAGTCTAGGCGGACTTTGAAGGTGTTATTCCATTTACCACTCTCAGTTGGGTGGACTTCTAGCCTCTTTTCCATGTCTTCATGACGCTGGGTGGACTTTCAAGCCACTTTGCCATTCATTCAAGAGTTGAACTCTCCATACTTAGGCGATTTCCATCATTTCACCATGAATTTCATGTTGGTTGCACCATATCTTCTAATTTTTCATTGACTTTTCTAGATTTTCCACCGATTTTTGTGATTTTTTGATTGATTTTTCTAAATTTTCCATTGATTTTTGATCTGGAAGTCTGTTTTGATGTTTTTTCATTGATTTTTCAAAATTTTCATGCTTAATCAGATTTCACCATGGATTTCATGAATTTTTTTTGATTGATTTTCTATGATTTTCCATTGGCTTTTTGGGGCTTTTGACTGGTTTTTTGAAATCCGGGCACTTTGTAAAGATAGAAACCCTGCCAAAAATAGAAACTTTTCCAAAAATAATAACTTTCCAAAAATAGCCCCTAAAAAATAGGAAGTCCAACATGGGCCAAAAATGCCAAAAATGAAGTTCCTAAAAAATAGGGGGTCCATAGGGTCAATCCCCAAAAAGTAGATGTCGGAATTGGATGAAACGACAATCAATCTTCATCCTTCGGGCCTTATGAGTCTGTCTAAAGTGTTTAGGCACTGATTCTGACTCAAAATCTCAACTTGGCTCTAGATGATGGCTTAAAAACTCTATCTCAAAAACCTCAAAGAAAAAAGAACCACAAAAATGAAGCTCAAGGCAAAACCAAACGGGCAAACCAAGGAGGGTTCCCATTTGCAATGAGGTGATGTGTGAATTAGGTCATAACAACTACACAACCTTGTCTTTGGTAAGAAAGTTGTATTATTTTCAACTACAACTTCTCATACAACTTTGGCAATAGTTATGGATATCTCTCATGTTTAAAAGGAAAGAATAGCATAGCTTCATGATATGTCAATATGACTTATTTCAAATTGGTCATCATAGAACCATGTGTCTTTCAAAGATTCCGGCCATTGTGAGTAATTATTTCAACCAAGTGAGAGGGCATGTATTCCAAAGTTCTATAGTCACCTTTCAGTTATGGTGGGATGAGCAAAATGAGATCAAGATTGTTTGTAGTGGTGGTTCTATGTTCCAGATTGTGCTCAAGTTCTTATTGGTCATCATTTCAAGTACTACAAGCAATTGATTTTCCGAGTTACTTTTATTGAAGGGATTTAGATGGAACTCTAGGATTTGGATGGTATCATTACATCATCCATATGAGTGTTTCATTTCTTTGGTCATTCTATGCAACTTTTGAAAAAAAATAAAATGAAAAAATAGAAAGAAATGAAAAAAAATGAGAAACACTTTACAAATAAAAAAATTGAAAAAAAAATGAAACAATGAAAAAAAGCAATAAATTCTAATGAAAACCTTCAAGTGTTGTTAGACAACTACAATTTGAAAACCAGTTTCTAGCGGCTTGTAGTTGAATAAAATTAT
This sequence comes from Sequoia sempervirens, assembly GCA_007258455.2. Taxonomy (NCBI): domain Eukaryota; kingdom Viridiplantae; phylum Streptophyta; class Pinopsida; order Cupressales; family Cupressaceae; genus Sequoia; species Sequoia sempervirens. Next base: position 80,879 of record VDFB02265212.1, read on the forward strand.
TAGTGGTGAAAACTATTTTTATAGTGCCACTAAACGGTAAGTGATTGAAAACTGGCTTGCCAACGGCCACTTGTCGTTATCAAACCTGAAAAAAAATGAAAAAATGAAAAAGAAAAAAATGAAAAAATATTTGCATGGGCTAATCATTTCACTGGTTTTACTCTGTTGCTTCAATGGTTGTTTGAGTGCCTCCCAACACCTCCTACAACTCACTTTTGCTCTAGTTTGTTATGGTCAACATGACATTGACCACCTATAGCAAGAGCTACACATTTAGTTGAGGTGTTAACAACAATGCAGATGTTCCATGATGCTTCATTCTGATGGAGATCTTTCATGTGTGGTGTGGAAGTAATCCTTATCACAGTTTTTAGCTCCTTCCTTGTTGGACATTCATAGTTACAGTTTTTGGTTCCATCTTGGAGATTTACAATTGATATGTTCTTTTGGCTACCAAACCTTGGCATACATGGACATGCAAGTTGGTAAAACAATCAAATTTTATTTTTCATTATTTCATCTTTCAAATTTATTAATATTTCTTATTATATTAATCAAATAAAGCAACATTCACACCAACCCTATCCTTGTTTCCCGAGGACGGTCAACCCTTTAAGCTAGGGGGAGGTTCATCATCTTTATTATCCATCTTTTCACCCATCATTTCCTTTTGCTTATCCCATCATACCATCCATTATTTCACCCTCCATAATCATTTATAGTATCTATCATTTCAACCATCTTACAAATAGCTCATGAATGTGAAGATAATTTCATGATACTTCCTATATATATGTTGGCTTTACAATTCACACCTCTAGAGTGTGTATTGGCAATGGTTAGCTATGTAGAGAATCAACTACTCTTCAAATTAGGAATGGAAGCTCCCTCTTTTGCTGATATGCATAAAAAAGTAAAGTGTCATAACCCCCAAAATACGATCAAGAATCAATAGCACAAAGGAAGAATTCATTTCTCTATAACTCTTTGTTTGAAATCGATATTTCCCTTTTGTATATAATAAAAAATGATTAAATTAAAAGGAAGATTAACATATATTTCAATATCGATCTTATGATAAGCTTTTATTTAATGACTCAAGATTAATTTAGCACCAAGGGACACGTCCAACATGCTCATCCATGAGATGCGATTCTTGAAGGGTGGCGACTCCACCTATGGTCTGAAGTAAGAAACACGTCCATTTGAACCTTTAAAAGGGAATGCTCTAGATTAGATGAAGAAAAGGAGGAAAGGAATAAAAAATCATGTGAAATACAAGAAGAGCCTGTGCTACTACAAAAGGCGCATCAACCAGAGGTAAGTCACTTCTTCATTTTTTGACTCTTCAATCATGAAATTGTTGTTCTCTAATGAAATTCTAAAGTAATATTTCCACTCATATACAATGATGTTATAATTAAATGAATCTGAGTCAAAGCTGGAATGAAATCTATACAAATAAGATACGCTACACATAAAGAATTTACAAACAAACCTAGGTATGCTTGGACACTGTAGACATGTTATACAGATGCTTACAACCACGTCTAACTTTGGTTTTAAATTTAGATAATATGGAATGGAAATACAAGAGCCAATAAACAACACAATTTAATTTGATAAATGGGGAAAATGTAAAGTGATATGGAAATCATCAAATATACGTTTTCAAATGTCTATAAACTTGCAAATCAGCCTAATGTGTTATAAAGTGAGATATGGTCAAATGTACAAACTATCAACATTAAATATTAAATTGTTACATCTTTCTTACCTTGACAGATAGAATTTAGGCTTCAACTCCTTCTTGCTAGCGCTCAAAACGGACTATGTGTTTGTGGAGGGGAAGAGTTGGTAAATCACTCCATTGATGGAGGGTCCCAAGATTGGTGGAACACCTTGAGGGAGTCCACTTTGAAATGCGTTCACACGCCCCTTAACACAATAAATTGTCATCCCATGAGGCTAGGAAAGAGGAGACAAGGCTAGATTCTATTCCAATCAAGGGAAGAAGTCATGTTTGATAATGCAATTGATTGATTTATTCTTAACATGTGCAATCTAAAGTGATCTAATATCATGTGCTTAATTGATATTAATCATTGTAAGTAGGTCTTCAAGATAATTTTGCATTAATAGAATGATGTACTAATAAGATAAATTATATAGTCTAACCCGTACTTTATATTTTTAGATTAATTTCATAAAGGGGACATCACATAAAGTAATCTAATTCCTATCTTTTTGACTCAGCTAGTAGAGGCACAAGGTTATAAAACCATATACATTGCAGCTAAGGTTTTCTCTAGTTTCCACAGGTCTTAACTACAACTAGGGTAACTTTTAATATATCCTATCTCCTCTAGATAAATAGAGCAAGAGGAATTAGGAGCAAGGAATGGTTTTGATGATAAACTCTATCTCAGGATTCCCAAGGAGGAGGAACCCCTATCTAAGGTGTAGGCTGAAATAAAAGTTATTGGAAACAACATCAAATGGCAAGCTAGTTCTTAGGATTCCCAAGGAGGTGGAACACCTATCCAGGGTGTAGGCTGAAATAGATTACTAGAAACAAACACTTAAATGATAATCTTTATTTCTAAATTCCCAAGGAGGAACCCCTATCCAAGGTGTAGATATGAAAGAAAGACTATTAAAAACAACATCAAATGATAATATCTATTTCTAAATTCCCAAGGAGGAGGAACCCCTATCTGAGGTGTAGATATAAAAGAAAGATTATTAGAAATAAATAAATCTAAGACAAAAAATTGTATGAAGGAACTAACGCACAATAAATGATCAAACCAACTTTATATTAACAAAATGAAACAATATAGAATAGCAATATTGCATTGCAAGGTGGCACAACAATTTGTTATCACATCAAAAGTTGAAATACAATGAGTAGGGTGCTCTTATTTATAGAACGTCAAGGAGTAGGGGACCCTAAAATCTCCTTGAGTTTACACTTAGTCTTGCAAGCATGCAAAAGTTTATTCTTAAGTCTAAATGTATGCAACCTAATAGTTAACTAGAAAAACTACCTCAGCTAACTGATTCTAAACTAAACTGATTGGACTTTGCAACATGCAAATCCTATTTGATATGAAAGTGAACTGATAACTAACATCAGTTAACTAAGTCCTAACTGAAAGTTCCACCTCCACGAGAGATATCCTCAAAGATGAGATAAGTATGCATGAAATCAACAATCTAAACTCAAGAGTGATGTTGAGTTGACTGTTGCCTTGATTCTATCCTCAGGAAAATTGTGGGATCCAACCATTTGTTTACTCCAAGCTGTCATGAGCAATCATCTCCTCCAGGAACTCATTAACTATATCATCTTCAAGGACTTTGATGCTATCCAAAATGATAGACTGTCTGATCAATGCCTTCTCTCCATCCTTGATCATTTTTTGACATTCTTTGACCTCCTTAGCTACCTTGTTGAAACTTGTTGACATCACCGAGAAATGATTCAATGCCACAGGATCACCATCAAGACCATCATGAACCAAACTTTGGAATTCAGCTTGCACAACATCAAGACCAATGTAGGTACCATTCTCATGAAGATAATGGCATGGGATATGAGTGACGAACTTGCTTATGAGTTTGAGAGCACCAACAAAATCTTCTTTGATTCTAGCCAACTTTGTAAAGATTCTTTCATAAGTTTCTACTTTGAAGAGGTGTTGTTCTCTCCAAGCAAAAAGCTTTCTTTTATCTTCATCTGCTACAACAACATCATATGCAACCGCCAACTAAGAAACGAGGATCAAATCTTTTGGTTTTCCCTCTACCATAGTCAACCCAAGCTGATGGATTCCTTGACAAAGATCATGAGCATTGTACCTTAATTGATACAACTCTGTAAGAAGGTATCTACCTACAACAATGAAATCTTTGATCCAATCCTCCAAGAGTTTTCCATGATTGACTAAACGACCAAGATTTTGTTGATTTGCGGGTGTTTCTAGAAGTTGAGGAAGAATAGCCATCACGCTTTAAGTCCCATGAAGAAGATCTGTGATGTATCGCCGTAATTGCTTATTTTCAGCCTTGAGGACTGCCTTGTCTTCTCCATCCTTCATCACCCGCTCCTCAAGATTACTTGCAACAACCTTAAAGAGGCTCACGTCCACATGCTGAGTGCTCCTACCAAGGTTAGCTTTGACGAAGATGAAATCACCAACTTTAACCTCATCTAGACTCTTGCCCTCTGGTGGTGTAGCAAATTCAACAACAATCTCTTCCTTAGGATTCTTTTCTATGTGTACCTACTTCTTGATCTTCTTGTTTGACATGTCTTGATAGGGATTTCCAAACTTTGAAAGATCAAGTTGATAGGAAGGATTTTTCCTTCTTCTTCCCAAAGTCTTCTCAAGCCAACATGAGTGATCAATGTTAACTCCCTTGGGCGAAATGATTATAGCTGTGTTGACTCCTGATGAATTAACTAGCACTGAAGCTTCATGAGCAGTCAACTCTGGTTCTGAATCAATCTAAATGGGAGGAGACTAAGGAAAATGGCACACCAAGAGATGAGGACCCAACTTCAATTTGTACCACTCGCTCTACTAGAATCTCAGGCATCTTCTCTAGTTTTTCTTGTTGACTTCCATTTCCTTTCCTTGTTCTTTCACTAACTTTGGCACCATCAGGTGGATTGCTCCATTACTTCATTTTGGGTCTTGATTGTGATGTGGAAGGTAGTGAAGAAAACACCACTAGTGGCTTTGCAACTGGAACTACCTTTCGCCTCCTTTTGATGTCCAAGAAATACATGCTAGTCTTGACAACTCCTCTTGATAGGTCCTCAACTAAAGTGCTCTCTCTAGCATACCAATTTGATTTTGGCATACCAATTCGGTTGTCGAAGCGGTTGGCGAGCAACTTGATCCTTGACGAATGTGCTAAGTAACACCTCTTTTTCATCATCTGACAAACCTTCAATGTCTTCTAATAGGAAATCAACAAGTTGAGGAGGAGTGAGTCTGCAATAATGACACTTGCGTACTTCGAATTCATCTTCACAATTGACCCAAAAGTCTTCAAGTGCTGGCCTATGTGAATGAATTTGCTCCAACCGAGCTACATAGAAACCCAAAGGATCATAGGAGTGCTTTTCAATGAGATACTTAAGATGGAGTTTTGACAACTCATTGCTCATCAACTTGCAATTGGTTGTTGATTTGCATTTGAAGATGCCCAATCCACATGGAAAAATGAATGCTTGCTTGTGTCAATTGTGAAGAAAAGTATGAACCTCGTGAACCAGTCTCAAGATCTCCATGAACAAGTCCTTGTCAAATGGGTATCTTGGTAGCATCAAGGGTTCTCCCAAGTAACCATACACTTGAATGTAGGTGAATGTGGGAAAATGGATAAACCAATCCACCCAATTCTCCATTGCTGATTTGGCATACGGTGAAATTCTAATGTGCATTTCATTATCAAGGTCTCTGACTGTCTTCATTAAGAAGTGATCATTCACCTACTTGAAATCCTGTTCAACTTTTGAGAACTCCAATTGTGGGAGTATTCATGCACATGTTGAATGCCAAGGGTTCCATTGGTCTTCAAAGTTCTAAAATTGCCTTGGAATGCAATTAAATAGACAAGATAAGAAACCATATGAAACTCATGGATTTTAAGAAATCATGTGATCTGCTAGTGAAGAACATCACTAATCAACATAGCCCAGTGAAAGTGGTTTTTGTTATTGATGATCTAAGAGATGACATAGAACATCCATGACTGAAAAACATGAGCTTCCTCTTGACCTATAACATGGTTGAGTAGGGTAATCAAAATAGCTATCTTGTCCTTGA